>QFEY01005510.1:0-10401 GCA_003316435.1 Russula virescens | reverse complement strand
GGAACAGTCGAGTAGGTAATCAGCCAGTCCAAAACGAGAAAAATAGTACCTGGGTCGTAACACCTGGAGGGCTGCGAGGGCGGTATTGGGCAATAGGTGGGATGCAGTGAGGGTTTGCAGATCAATTTGTCTGCTGGTGTTGGAGGTGAGGGAGTGAATGGTCAGTGCAGCCAGGTCCTCGATCTCGAGGTCGATAGGGTTGGCGCTGGACCCGTTGCGGGAGTGAATGGGGAGAGGTGCGGGGGATTGACTAGACTCGACAACCATGTGGTTGGAGCCATCATTGGATGCGTTGGAGGACATGGCTTAGATCTTGTCGTGGGTGGGGCAGAAGATGCGGTCGCAGGTGGAGAAGTGGAGGGTCGTGTGGGAGGTTGTGTTGGCGTTGACCTTGCGTTTCTTTTGGGGCTTGGTTCGAGGGGAATCGTGGATGGGGCAGTCGATGAGTGTACAATCATACCAATGGATCTTTTTGTGGGCTGCTCTTTCCTTCTTGTGATGGGTCTCGGGAGTGTCAGGTCGTCGGGGGGCGAGGAACTCGGGCTCTGCCACAGAGAACCAGTCGGACTCGGTCGGTGGTTCGTAGTGGACAGAGGTGAAGGCGTTTGGATCGGTAGATGATGAGGCCAGCGTTGGAATGGTAGTGGGATGCAATTGGGGAGGCTGATGCCTCTTGGTCGTTGGGAACTGATGGCTTTTATCTTTTCGTTAAGGCGCCCCTGACTGTATTGTTTTACAAGAAAAGGCGCGTGGATTTGATCAGCTGGTTCCCAGGTGTTGTCGCTTTCCGGATACCCCTTCCATTTTACAAGATATTGGAGCGTTCTCATTCGTCCATGACGTCTGTGGCTTCTTATCTGCTCCACTTCATATTCCTCCTCTCTGTCAATAAGGTCAGGTGGTGGTCGGGTGAAATTAGGTCCGTGAGCGGCCGTTTTGCGATAGGGTGATAAGAGTGATGTGTGGAACATGTCGTGGATGTGCCAGGTCATGGGGATCTGGAGTTTGTATGCCACCGGTGATACCTCCCGTTCTATTATGAATGGTCCATACCGTTTCGGGTTTAGTTTGGTCGCCTGATGTTGCATCCGTAAATGCTTTGCTTCGAGCCACACTTTATCTCCCTTGTGATATTGCGATGGGGGCGGTCCAGGCTTCGTTGCAACTTCCATGAGGCTTGTGATGGCCGTTGCCCGATACTCTTTTAGGTGACAGAGTCTTTCCTCAGCCGTTATGTTGTTGGAAGGCGTGAGAAGTGCAGGGATTAGTATGGCCTTGTGCCCCAGAAGGATTTGATTGGGCGATAGACCAGTTGTGGCATTCTTTCTGTTGTTGTGAACTGCTGTGGCCAGGGGTAGCCATTCACTCCAGTGTTCTGGGTATGCTGTTGTGACTAAGCGAAGGTACCCTTCAATCCATTGGTTTTTGCATTCGGTAAGCCCGTCAGTTTGTGGATGGAATGCAGTGGATATGTTTTGTTGAATCCCTAATCCTTTGGCCAACGCTCTGCTGAAGTGAGATGTGAATTGCGGGTCCCTGTCACTAATGACTTTTGTTGGGAGTCTGAACCACCGGTACACATTTTCCATGTATAGCTGGGCAACTCCAGGACCTGTGATGGTGGTGGAACAGGGAAGGAAGATGGCTGCTCTTGAGCATCCGTGGTCGATGATGGTAAGGATTGCATCTTTTCCTTTGTATGGGGGTAAACCAGTTATGAGATCCATGGCGACCTGCTGGAATGGCCTAGCATCTGGCTTTGTTCCTATGCGATAGAGGGGTGTCTTTTGTCGGTGGGTTTGTGGTTTGCTCTGTTGGCATGTTGCGCATCCTTTTACATAGTCTGCAATCCACTCCTTCATCCCTGTCCAGGAGTAGTGCTGTTGTGTGAGTCATAAGGTTTCATCTCTTCCCAGATGCCCCGCTCCTGGATGGTCGTGGTAGAGTAGCATCAGAGATCTTTTGAGGTCTTCCGCATCTTCTGGGATTGGCAGTGTCATTGTTCTTTGTACAGTTGCAATATGGCATTTATGGGGCAGAATCATGACAAGGTTTTGGTTGTCATTGTCCCCTCTGTCTGTTCCTGGTGGTCAGGATAGCGCGTCCGCTGCGGTATTGGTTTTTCCTGGGATGTGCTCTATCTCATAGTCGTATAGCTGGAGCTCTGCTTGCCATCTTGCTTGTCTGTGGTTTAGGTTGCATGCTGATTTCCAGTATTGTAAGTTGGCATGGTCTGTGTGTATCAGGAATGGGTGCTGTGTCCAACCAAGGTAAGGTCTCCAGTGTTGTAGGGCTTTAATGATGGCTAGGAGTTCGCGGTCATAAATATCATAGTTCCTTTCGGTCAGGGTGAAGGTTGCCAAATAGTATGCGATCGGGTGAAGGATCAGCTTGCGTCGTTTTTCCAGAGATGGTGTGGTGTGATTACCCTCCTGTGAGAGTATGGCGCCCACGCCATACGCAGAGGCATCGACTTGGAGTACAAATGGCTTCATCCAGCATGGTTGCATAAGAATTGGTGAGGCACACATGCGAGTCTTCAGCTCTTCAAAGGCTTTCTTCTGACGCTCCTCCCAATGCCAGGGTGTGGCTTTCTTTGTCAGATCCAGCAGGGGTCGAGCTATTTTAGAATAATTGGGGATGAAGTATCTATAATAGCCAGTAAAGCCCAGGAATTGGCGAATCTCTGTGGGCGTTGTGGGTTGTGGATAGTCGGCAACGCCTTTGAGTTTCTTTGGATCCATTTTAATTGTTCCTTGCCCAATTATGACGCCTAGGTATTCGACTTCTGGTTGTTCAAAGACACATTTCTCCGGTTTGAGGTATAAATCATGTTCTTCGAGCCGTTCTAGGATCTGATGCACTTTTCGTTGGTGATGTTTGCGGTGCTCTTCTTCCATTTCTCCCTCTTCTCGTTTAGTATGGATGAGAATATCGTCCATGTACACCAAGAGCCATCATTGTGCAATTTCAGGTCGGAAGATGGTGTTCATCATCCTCTGGAAGGTTGCAGGGGAGTTTGTGAGGCTGAAGAACATAACGGTTGGTTCGAAGAGCCCTTCTGGTGTCAGGAATGCTGCCTTCCACTCATCTCCTTCTCGGATCCTAATATTGTTGTAACCCCATCATACGTCAAACTTGGTGAACAATGTGCATCCGGCAAGCCTGTCAATGGTTTGGGAGATGAGGGGAGCCATGGTTCTGTCCCTCTTAGTGTATTTGTTAAGAGGTCTGTAGTCTTGTACTGGGCGGAGCTTTCCGTCCTTCTTTTTGACATAGAAGAAATTGGTGCAGTATGGAGAGTCGGATGTTCGGATGGTTTTTCGTTTTAGGTGCTCTCCCACGAATCGGGTGGTTTCCGTAATTTCTTCTTGCGTTAGCGGTAGGAGGTGTCCTGGTAGCGTGGCTGGGGCATTGGGTAAGAGTTTGATGGCATGATCCATATGGTGTGATGTTACGGTTTGATTGCAGTATTGGCCTATGAGATCCTTTTTCCTTTTATGCTTACCTTACTTACGGATACACTTACTAGAGTGGAGCTCCACGTGACCTAAAGAGACATGACTCCACACGTGCCTGGAGGCGATGCCTCATGACTCAGACTCTGACGGAGTCATAATGAGTCTGACTCATACGTTTCACTTCTGATCTGACTCATCTGTATCATATGTACCATAAGAGGGTCATCCCAAAATGGGAACCACCGTACTATATAAGTCGTGCTGTAGAGTACCATGTACCCCCAAGCTCGACTTGGTTATTTCCCGAATCTACACAATCCTCTTCATAGTGTTGAGTGTAGAAGGAGCCCCTCTCATCTACCCTCACCACTACGCATCAAAGTATTAAAGGCCCTTCCTTGCGGAGCACCCTTTAATACTAGTCTTGCTTCAACTCTATCAGTCTTAGGCAACTGTAGAAAGGCCTATTCAACTCTATAAGTCTTAGTAGCACTTGCGAGCTACTATTGAATTGACTTGTGAACGAAGTGAACAAGTCATACGTGCTGAGCCTAGGTACCAAGGGTCAAGCCCAGACCTAAGGAACGTATCATTACCACAAGGTAGAACATCCCTCGCGCTAGCAGGATCTTCACTCCCCCTTTAGGTCAAGTCGACCCTTAACGCCCTCAGGAGCGTTACATGTGAGATGGGAGCCTTTGTGATGCTTGTTCGCTAAATACTTTTCCGTGTTTTCAATATTCGGCGGGTATGGATGATAGGTCTTCTGGTGTTGGATTTTCAGAGTGGAAGGTGACTCGCCCTAGGAAGTACTGGTCTCCGTTGGTTGGGATTGCCCCCTCTCTTGACCACCGCATGAAGTGTTGCCATGGGGTCTGTCTGACAGGTCGCAGGACATTCTTTTGTCGCGGAACATATCATGCTCGTTTTGCGTTTGGAGCGTGGGCAACGATCGGCAGTTGAGAGAAGTCGATCCATCCTCGTTTCCAGTCAATTTTTGGCTGAGTTGCGGCAAACCATGGATATCCTAGTATTGCTCGATGTTCTCCTAGATCGGTAAGGAAGAATCTCATAGTGGTTCGCTGGGTTCCTGTCTGGAGTTCCAGGTCGGTGTAGTACCATAGTGTTCCACTCTTGTTTTCTGTCCCATCCACGTTGTAGAGTGGCCTGGGTGTCTCCAGTTGTCAGATAGGCAACTGGGCCCATTTTGCGTATTGCAGATTCATGAAGTTCTCTGTCGCACCAGAATCTACCAGGGCTACGACCTCGGCTCTTTTCGCACTTGATTGGACAAACATTCGAACTGTCATTGATTTTCTTGCAGACATATATACTGGTCCATCCGTGCTACTTCTTGCCCTAATTAGTGCCAACCTGACTAGGCGAATTGAAAACCCTCAGCTGTCTCCATCTCTTTGATCATTGCCTCCTGTTCCTCAGTGGTAAGATTGCTTAGTTCCGCATGGATGCGTGCTACATGCGAGGTGGCTGGGTTCACCTCTGCTTGGTTCGTTGGTTCCTCGTTTATGGGATCGAAGTCGATGAGGTTCGCATATTGCCCAGGGTTTTGTCTGTTCTGCCTTGCAGGGCAGTTCCTTGCATAGTGTCCTTCTTGTCCGCATTGGAAGCAAGCATTGCTAGTGTTTGCATTTCACTGCATCTGCACTATGTTTCCACCGAATCCTCCCCTGCCTCGTCCTCTCCAGTTGTTGGGGGCCCGTCCTCAGCTGAGATCCATTGGCACTGTCTGATTGTTCATCCAAGGCGGCGCTGTGCTGCTCGTGACATTGGGGTTTGCCTGCGGCGCCCTCCAATTGTTGGATGGGGGGAAGCGACCTCTGTTATGCTGTTGGAACGATCGGGGTATGTATCGAGCCCCTTGATTGTGTGGCGACTCCGTGGGTGGTGCTGATCATTTATTGAGGAGGTCCTTGAGGAGGTTCTCCGTTACTTGTGCCGATTTAACAACCCTCTTGGCTTTGGCTTCTGCCGCAAGATATCTGTTGGGCATTTCTGGATCCATGATTTTGCGTAGGATCCATGGCGTGTCTTTAAATGTGGAGAGGAATTTGTATGCTGTTTCCGAGTGCGTGAGGGAATATCCGGCCTTGTCAACCAGTTTGCAGAACATAGTGATATGCTTATCAATGAGTGGTGGTTGGTATTTGAGCTTCTCCAGCTTCTGCCTGGCCTTTTCTTCCTTCGTGGTGTCAATGAATCGTTGTTGGAATATTTGAAGAAATCTGGTCCAGAGCCCTTCCACATTATCTTGTGGCATAGTTAGACCATCGAGCCATTGTCCAACCATCCTTGCCCATTCTGCGACAGTTGGCCCTTTAAGGAGGGTGACGGTAAATGCGACCTTCTTGTAGGGGGAGTTGTATCCTGCAACATCGTTGTTAAGACAGAGGTAGGCTTGTACTTCTTCTATGAAATCTTCAGCTCGCTCGCGGTCTCTGGCGAATGGTTGTGGAAGGCTTCCCATAGCCTTGACGTCCCCTCCTACGTGGACGGGCTGTTGGTTTGGGGCCTGTGGCATTGCAGGGGGAAATCCACCCAGATCTCCTCCTTCTGGTGGTTCTCTGTTGTCGTCTGGATTGGGCTCACTGCCTCTCATGTCTCGGTTGAATGCTCTGTTTAGTTGAACATCGATATTACTTTGTCCTCTGGTTGGTATCCTGAAGGATACGGTATCGAGTTGTTCTTCTGTCATTGTACTGGTTGCCATTCCCTTCCCTTTTGCTTTGAGTTCTGTGGGTATGGGTTGCGCTCTGATGGCTGCGTCGGTTGGATCCTCTGGATATATAGCTTCTTCCGGTGTAAAAGCTTCTACTTCTGTTGCAAACGTGCCTAGCTTGAAAGCGTTCGCGCTACCGTCCCACTCCGTGTAGTACCACCGATCGTTGTCGAGTATGACCTTCTTTGTATGCTTGTTGATTGTCCCTTCTTCGTTGTCACAGAAGATAAGGTAGGGTGGTCCTGCTTGTGGACAATGCTCGAATACTCATGTATTTGGTTTTCCTTTGAGCGACGAGTCTATATTGATGTGAGTGGCCCTTTTTGTATCCGGTCCGGGCGTTTGACCTGCTCTTGAGCTCGCCAGGGTTGATAAGAAAGTTGATTCTAATGTCACCGCCGCGTCTTGTAGCACTGTAACATGTGCTGGATAGATATGTCAGAGTCACTCTAGATGCTAATAGAGTGTTGAGCTAAGTCTCTGAAGCGACTTAGAAGGCTTAGAGAGTCAAGGGTTACTGCTCTAGAGTACGTCCTAGAACCCCTTTTAGTGATCAGACTATAGGATAGTCCAGAAGATGAGACAGAAGAATCAACTTGGCCCGTCTAAGGCACAAGCTGCCTGCCTTATATACATTCTAAGGCACAGGAGCCACCTTCTCAGATAGGCTGGTCAGGTGCTACGGAAACTACTAGAACATCATGGTACATACTACCAAGTATCACCTGGTACAGTACACAGCCATAAGGCATGGATGCAAGACAATAATGACCAATCACAGAACTACTACTTATCAGAACAATAGGGCCGGTTCCCACTCACTAACAGGGGCTGAACCCCAGGCCAGTTACATTTGGGTTGGATGCGGTAGTGTTGAATGTGATGCATCCGATGTAGTATTGGTCGCGGTGTACAGGGCATGGTACATTGTGTGTTCGCAGGACGAATCATGCTTTCATGTAGTTGGTGGCTCGTGTGACAATGGGGAGCTGGGTGTAATTGATCCATCCTCTTTTCCAGTCAATTTTGGGCTGAAACGCTGCAAACCATAGGTATCCGAAGATGGCTTTGTGTTCTCCTAATTGGGTGAGGAAGAACCTCATGTTGACCTTCTGCGTCCCCATCTGGATAGATAAATCAATGTAATGTGTAAGGGCTCCATTGGTATTTTCCATCCCATTGACATTGAACAGGGGTCGTGGGGTTTCCAATTTCTTAATGGGTAGTTGTAGCCATTTGGCATACTCCAGATTCATGAAGTTTTCTGTGGCACCAGAATCCACTAGGGCTACCACCTTGGCTCTTTTCGATACAGAGTGTATGAATGCACGGACTGTCATTGATTTCCAGGCTGATATATATACAGGGTCTGTCTCCATGTAACTAGCGCTTCGTCTGATCAGTGCTGACCTAATCAGATGTTGGAAAAATCCTCAGCTACTCCCATTTGCTGGGCCATCTCGTTCTTTTTGTCCTGCGACAGTGTTTCAAGTTTGGTACGGATGTGGGCGATGCACGTGGCTGGGTCCTTGGCTTGATACTGCTGTTGCTCCAGATCGTCCTGGAATCTGTCAAATTCCACCAGGTTCACTTGCACGCGTTGGGGCCGCTTCTGGGGACAGTTTCTAGCAAAGTGGCCTATCTTGCCACAGTTGAAGCAGGAATTGTTTGTGGCAGGAGTTTGTGCCACATTGACATGGGGGTTTGGTCGTGGTGGACCTCTCCATTGTCCCTGGTTTTAGGGGCGGTGCCACCCTGAATTATTGGGTGCACAGCTCCTGCTGAGATCCATTGGGACTGGTCTATCATTTATCCATCACAGTGCATTAGACATGTTAAAGGCTCCCTGAGTTGGCAGAGGCTGCCAGTTCCTCTGTGGGGGCCTCTGTTGGTTATTCCCTCTCCAGTTTTGATTTTGAGGGTGCTGGGGTCAGTTAAAGTAATTGTTAGCATTGTTGATAGTTGGCCCTTTTCCTACGACTTGTTGTAGGATGCCTTGGACAGTTATCTGAGATTGTACGATGTTTTCCAACTTGGCTTTAAGGTCATGGTATGTAGTGGGAAGGGATGGGTCGGCCATCTTTAGGAGCATGAAGCGGGGCAAATTTTTGATAAACTTGTGACAGGTTTCTGAGTTGTTGAGGTCGTATTCGGCTTTGATAATTAGATCTTCAAAGTTACTGGTGTATTCGTTGACCGCTAGACCATCCATTTTGATGTCTTCTATTTCATTTCGGGCTTGTTCAAGCTCGGTTGTGTCTTGGAATTGTTCAAAGAACCGTTGGAGGAACGCAATCCATATGAGGGGGATGTTGTCTGCAATTGGGTTGAGCATATCGAGCCAATCACCCATTTGCCTGGCCCACGATGCTACCTTTTCTCCTTTGATAAGTATAAGGGTAAAGGCAACTTTCTTGATCGGGGAGTTGAATCCTGCAACGTCGGCATTAACATGTAGATATGCCTTGACTTCTTCTATAAACTGCTTGGCTTGTTTTCTTTCACCAGAGAAGTGCTGGGGTAAGCTCCCTATTGCCTTTACGTCTGGGTTTACAGGGATAGGTTGAAGAATATTTGTGTTAGGTGGTCCACCTGGCTGTCCTGGTGGTACGGGTCCTCCTGGGGGACCTCCTGGTCCTCCTGAGCCTCCTGGGTTTCCCCCTGGGTCGTTTGGGTCTGGCTTTCCCAAAGCACGGTTGAGGTTGCTAGTGATCTTTTTGGCTTTCTTGTCTTGTCAAGCCTTCCCGAGAGTTTGGATGATGTTGTCTTGGTCTGTAAAGACTGCGGCTGTGAGAGTAGTGGTGGCCATTTTTGCTGCAAGTTGGTCAACGTCTTTGTCTTGGTTGCGTATGTCGTATTGGGACACTTCAAGATTGGGTGGTCCAAGCTTGAACTCATCTGTGGTGGATCGGTATTTGATATTCCTCCACTCATCTTGGAAGAATGTAACTGCCTGTGATCGTCGGTTAAGTTTCCTGTGGGCACTGTCAGTAAAGATAAGGAATGGTGGGTCCAAGGTTTTTGGATCAAACTTGAAGACTCTGCTATTGGGTACGCTGTTGAATATATCTGCGGGTTTGAGGTAGATCCTGGTGGTGGATCCTTCCGTCTTGAATCATGGGGCCAGTTTTATAACAAAGTTGAGTCTAATGTCACCACCACGTAGTGCAGTTGACCTTAGACTAAATGCGAAGGGATAATCTGACTGCTAGATAGTGCTCGAGTTGCACTAAGTCGATAATGAGGATAAGAGAGACAACTCGGAAGTGTCGTCCAAGACTTTGTCTGGTAAGGGTTCTCGCTAAATAGGACTCGATCCTATAGCCACCCACAGTACAGATGATGAAGATAGGTATATTGGGTAACCTGATAGACAGGAGACTCAACTTGCTGTCTTAGAGACAGCAAGGTGTAGCTTATATACTACTCTAGGACATCTTACTAAGCACAAAACACAAGGCCTCTATGAGGCGCACAGCCATCAGTAACAATACAACACGACTCAAATGTGAGGCAGACATGAGGCAAACACGACCGTAACACAAGGCAACCCTAATAATCGTACACGATACAAACACAAGGCTGGTTCCTGAACTTACACCAGGCTGATCCTGGAGGCCAGTAACAGTGCCTCTAAGCTTAGAACTGGGAGAGAGAAGAGGATATGACGACTGAGTTGCAGGAAGGTAACTAAGACAGGTCTAGGGTTACAAGCTACCTAGAGATGCTCTTATATACCTAACTAGACGAGGCTGTACAAAGGAGTCATATCCTAATAATAGTACATACAACAGCCACATCAGTCACAAGGCTTGGCATTGGAAAAAGATGGAATCAAGGAAGCTGTACATGAGTAAGGTGAGTCAGAAATGAGCCATCAGAAGCAAGGCTGTTAACATGAGTCATATGGCGAAATGGAAGGGTAATATGTAACGGCTAACTCAACTGGGTGTAAGATGCGGATGAAGACAATGAAGAGCAAGACAAGGTAGAAGAGAAAAGAAAAAAGTTGGGCGTTCATAACACCACAGTTGCTGTCAAGCACATCTTTTCAGGTGGTAGGGATACCATTTCTTTGTGCCACACAAGTTTGGTACCTGACTCAATCTGAGTCCTTATGCTGGTTAAACAGTGCCTCAGACTTGCTCATATTGCTTTGCAGATGGAAGATGGATTGTAACTAATGTAGATAAAGTTATGATT
>QFEY01005492.1:0-15144 GCA_003316435.1 Russula virescens | reverse complement strand
CAACTTCATGCAACAAACCCAAGCCGAGTGCTCGACCCAAATTTGCGCACCTCTTTCGGGCAACATGCATCTGTAAGCGACGAGGCGGTGTTACTGACTTTTGCTCTAACCCTCTACCTATCACATCGCCCTCTGCTATTATAACATTTCCCTCACAACGATTCCATCCCCTTTCATAAAGGCCATGTTTTGCTTACTCAAGACATGGCCGGCCTGGGTGACTCGGCGAGAATCTCTCTATGCATCGTCATCATTTTTTTTCTGCAACCAGACTTCCCTTTTCCTCGATCGAGGTGGCTTCTAGGTGTCTTTCGCGTTTTTGCGATGACCCCACCTCATGGGTATTGATATTGAAGGAAACCTTATGGAGTGTGGTTATTCTCCGCCGAGTGTTATGTATGCGTAACATGTATGTCGTGATACCTTGATCGTG
This sequence comes from Russula virescens, assembly GCA_003316435.1. Classification (NCBI taxonomy): domain Eukaryota; kingdom Fungi; phylum Basidiomycota; class Agaricomycetes; order Russulales; family Russulaceae; genus Russula; species Russula virescens. The sequence goes on along the minus strand of QFEY01005492.1, from coordinate 14,711 downwards.
TCAATCGGCATAGCAATTCCCACACAGCACAGTGACACAAGTGGGTGAAGTCATTTGAAACTTTGTCTCATGGGCGATTTGAGGGCTAACAATCGTCCGGCAAAATAGCTCGGTCATTTAGTCCGGGCTTAAGCGCTTAAGCCTTTGGCAAGGAAGAGCTCCCGAAATCAAGGGAGGAAGCGAAACGACCTTTCCAGTACGGTGACAAGGGCCCATCAGGTCGGCAGAAGCCTGAGAGCGGAAATTTCCGTACCTTTCATCCCTGTCGCCGCGCTCTTCTAGTCTGCTCTTCTTCGCCTTCCTTGTTCACCTCTCTTTCAGTTTGTTCTCGACTCACACTGGTCTGCCTTACGACCCCACTCGCGTGAATTCTCGATTCAATACCTGTTCTCGATTTTGCGACACATTGTAATATTGCATGTCGTACTATCGAGCCTGGGTCAAACCTCTCCCTAGATTCGATTTGTATGTTCAATTTAGATCCGTAGATGCGACACGCGCTCCATTCGACACCTTATCACTTTTTTTTTCCAGTATGTCGTAGCCACCTTCTAAGTATGTGCTCCTTCCCGAACGCGATAAGCCATTTATCATTTGTCACCCCACAGTCCAAGTTGCGTTAGTCTTGGCATGCCATTTGAAACGAAGGTTTCAACGTTAAAATAACGCATTTGCATTAACGCCCTTTCTGTTCTCCCTTGCAATAATCAGATCGGATACCAGATGGCCATGTCACTGAAACTCAGGACGTTCGGCACGTCATGGCTCTCTTTAGCTTCGAAGAAGAGGGGTCGGACACGCTTCACTGGCAGACCGAAGCCACATTAGGATTTGGAGAGGAAATGCTCTGGTCAGAGCGGGCCTACGAGGATTTTGGTGAGGTTTTTATACATGAATGCGCGCTCCTGACTACAGAATCCAGACATTTGCGTAGAATAGTAAGTCGTTTATGAAACCGAAAAAAAATGAAGGTGAATGTGGAGCTGCTATCAACCCGCTGACGACATGGCAAGGGAAAGGAAAGTGACTGAAAAATGGGTGGCAACAAAGGCCGTTGGGGACCACAGACAGTAAGAGGGGTATACGATGGTAGACAGAAGGTCGTCATAGGAGAAACGAGGGCTAAGGATTATTAGGGAGGAGGGGAGGAGAGTGTGGTAGGATTCTTGGACGATGTAGAGAAAGGAAAAAGTAAAGCAGAAGAAGAGTGTAAGAGGTTTGAAGGGAATTTCTTGATGCTCGCGGTTTCCTGCCTCTGCAGATGAAAGATTTCGGGTAAGGCGTGTGCGCATTGAACAACTTTGGGACCAAGATAGCGAGTCGGAGATGAGATGCTAGGCTGAGGATGATCGGTTTCGAGGGCACTCGTGGGCCAAAGCGTTTGCTCCGAGCAAAGGGTGGGTGTCCATCTCCGACCGCACTCCACCCCATAATAGTCAAGTGGCGTCTACACGACCTTAACATTCGACGGACGTACGACTCCCATGTATTCCGTTAGGTAACTCGTAACTTCGCGGTTACCGCTGGCAAATGCTAAGTCTAGGGGAATCTGGTTGTCACCATTTCGAATGTTGGGGTCCGCGCCGAGTTCGAGTAACAATCTGACGATGTCGAGATGCCCATTAAGTACTGCTGTGTGCAATGGAGTCGAACCATCTCTATCTTGGGAGTTTGTGTCTGAGCCGGATTCGACAAGAGAGAGCACAATATCAAGTCGCCCAAAAGCCGTCGCCCGGTCCAAGGGTGATTGCTGGTCCTTGTTCCTTTTGTCGACTTCCGCGCCACATTTTTTGAGCAGCTCTACGATGTCGAGATGCCCGTTGGCTGAAGCAAAGTGGAGAGATGTCGAGAGGTCAGTGTTTTGGGCGTCTATTGTCGCGCCATATTCAAGTAGTTCCCGTGCAAAGTGGAGATATCCATATTGCGATGTGAACATCAATGGGGTCCTGCCTTTCTGGTCACGGGGATCTATATCTGCGCCGCTCTGGATCAACAGCCGCAGGATATCTAGATGTCCATGTCGCGATGCTGCAAATAATGGGGTCCAGCCTTGGTTGGTTGACGAGTTCACAGCTGCGCCGCTCTGTATCAACAGTCGCGCGATATCTGGATACCCATATAGCGACGCTGACATCAATGGGGTCCAGCCTTCATTGTCTGGGAAGTCCACGGCTGCACCGCTCTGGATCAATAATTGCGCAATATCAGAATGACCGTACAGCGACGCTGTAAACAATGGAGTACGGCCTTTCTCGTCAAGGGAATCCACGTTTGCGCCGTGGCGTAGTAGCATCCGTACAAGTTCGAGTTCTCCTTCACGCACTGCCAGCTTCAACGGAGTGTCGCCCGTTTGGCCATCCGCCATGTTGACCGCTGCTTGGTGTTCAAATGATATATGACCAATGTCATGATGACTACTTCGTGACGCTAGACACGACAGTGTGGCCCAACTTGTGCGCATAGTATTCACGTCCGCACCATGCGCAAGGAGAATCTGCACGATCTCCACATTTCGCTTCACAAGTGCTGCATGCAACGCCGAACCGTGGTAGCCTCCTCTGGCATTGATGTCACCCGGATGCTTGGCAATGAGATGCTCGACAAGGTGTCGGAAACCACAAAGTACGGCATAGTATAATGGGGTAGCTTGTGGTCGTGATGGGCGACCCTCTAACATGGGTTGTCGGAAGGGACAGTTCAAGTCGTATATCCAGATCCATGTCGCAAATGATGGCTCGTCGAGATCAAACAGTCGTTCCATCATATCCTGGATCCTCAACGATACATCCTCGAACCGGCCGTGGTCCACCCAATGTTGCGCAGAGTACTGGGCAAATGGAAAATTTTTGATGCTTGTGTTGTCGACACGGTCTTCAAGATGGAGGAGGAGACCGAGGGAAGCCCGGGCAAGAGTGGTGTGTGCGGAATGGGGAAGAACGTGGAAGCATGAAAGATCCTCTTTAGACTTGGCCAGACGGTTCGACGTCAAAAAATCCTTGACAGAGCTATGCGAAAACTGAACCACTGGGGACCCATCCACATTGACCACAGAGATAAGGCTAGAACACGTGGAGAGCATGCTGTCTTGCGTACCCTCAAGCTGCCAATCTGCGTGGTAATGGGGAAGCTCTCCGGTATCAAAACGAACAGCAAGAGCCTCCGCAAGTTCATCAACATGGAGTGGGCGAACGGCAGCGGTGAGGCATTGGAATAGCCGACGAGCATATTCTCGCTTCTCCTTCTTAATCCCGAGTAAAGTGCGTTCATATGTTTCGTCCAATGATTCTGGCAATTCATCTAAACTATGATGAATAGTAGTCGGGGAGCCGTGACGCAAAGCTTCTAGTTGATAATATATCCATAGGAATCTACATTGCCGGTGAGTGAGATTTCATGACATCACTGGTATTCACTCACGTTCCGTCCGCCCTCGCTGAGAGCGTTTCGGTAACGAGTTGCTTCTCCTCAGACGCCCATTTCTGCATCCTCTGATCTGAGTCAAGGAAGGTGCTGATATAATCAAGGATGGCTTGTTGTTGGCCAATTTCATCGGGAAGGGATACGACAAGATGTGTGAGACGCTGTAGAGCAGTCCGGATGTCGGCCTCTGGTCGACTTGTAACACAAACACGAAGATTTGGAATGTGCAAATCAACAAGCACCTCCACGAGGTTCAAGACCTCCTGTCTGGCAGTGGGAATCCCCAAACTGAATGTGTTGGGACACTCGTCGATCGCATCAACGATAATGTACGTTGTCGGCTGATCTGGCAGTCTCAATATCTTCTCCAGACATCTCGTGAGCGCATCGGTGTCGGGCTGCTGAAATCCCGCATAGTTCTCCGAGTACAGTGCAGAAACAATCCCGTAACAAGAGTCGGATGTGGCACAGAATTGTGCGAGAAGCGAAGTGAGAAGGCCACGGATACCTTGCTTCGCGATGTCGTTAGAATCAAAATAATAGTAACCCATCAAGGCCAGGCCAATTTCACATCTCATCTCGACTTCTTGAATGAGGCTTGAGCTAGTTCACAACATGAACACATTGGACAAACATGATGCAAGTGATACGTACCAAAGTACACTCTTTCCAGCACCTGCTACAAGATCCAGTCAAAGGGTGGCATCAACAAGAGCAACCGATGGGGATATGAAAATGACGAACGCTTTCCGTGGATCCACAAGAGATATCCCATTGCCGTCCATTGCTCAAAGGTGCTACCGTGGATGAACCATGCCGCACTTCCGCTGTGCTGGGCACCACGAGCAATGTTGTGGTTTTTGGATGGGTCTGGAGGGGAGAGCCAGCTCTGGACATCCTTCTTAAATTGGCCGCCTGTTGGGCATTCTCGGCCTCAACGTCAGCTGCCATTGGAATAAGTGTAGACTAACGTTTTATCTTGTTTATCCCCCTTGCTACATCCTGTATTGTCGCTGGCATCCGGTGTCAGTCTGACAACCACCGAAAGCGCGTCATAGGTCGAGCCTACCAAGGGCCTGCTGTATTTCATTCATCGATGGCCTTCCATCTACTCGAAGAAAAACAGACTGAGCAATTAAGAAGTAGTAAAGGAGTGGCCGCGTACCATCTATGACAACCTTCAAGTTGCTTGCAACACCATGGACAACTTGTAGCGTCTCAGCCGCCGTCATGCGAGCCTCGTCAACGGTGAGGCGGTCCAGTCTTTGAAGTACATCTTCGATCTTATTCTTCTCCCACGTTTTCTTCAGAAACTTCTCTACATCGACGTCACAAACAGGATATGTAAATATGATCCAGGACTACTTACTAAATCGACCCCGCTTTGTCTGCTTCGTTGCCAGTGCAAGTATAGACAATAATTCGACCATGATCTTTGTGATGATCTCAGACATTAAAGGGGAGGGGGGAATCTCCGTATAAATTTGTAAACGCTTGAGGAAAGTCCCGATGCTATCCCAAAGATCGACCAGAGCGTCGTAACTTGAACTAACTTCAATAGAAGCCTACCAAGGTGCTATAACGATATGGTTGAGGAAAGTAAAGGTTATACGCACAGTGAGGAGGACATAGATGCCAACTAGGATTGCCTTTGTTGGTTGTAATGACACCTGGAAATAGAGTCAAAGGATATGATTGGATAAGGCAACAGGATTCAGTGAGACTCACCAGGGTAGTGCCAGCGGCCCCGAAAGGGTCACTGTTGACAGTACGAAGTATTTCAAGTACTTGTACTACCGGCTTAAGGGAGTTGATTAATTCACGATTTCCATCCCGATATGCCCGGAACTGGTTTGCTCTTTCTTGAAAGAGATCAAGGATTGCGTCGGGAGAGTGACAATCTTCAAGGGTTTGGACAAAGGGATGTGTAACGAGGTCTATACCAGTTATTTTGGAATAATAGGACAAGGCAGAATCAAGAATGGTTTGAAAGTATGACGAGGGAGTCGCTGTTGAAGACATAGCAAGAGGCGCTGATACGGGTGATGGCAAGTAGGGTGAGACGTCACCGTGAGAATGAGAAATTGCAGGCGTAGGGATCATTTATCCCAAAATGGAAGTGATGATCACAAAGCGCTGAGGATGGATGCATAGTGGATACATGAACACCACAATTAGACACCTCAACTTGAGAATGGCTTGATTCTCTATTGGTATATTGACCAGGTTTCAAGGGCATTTCAGGGGCTGAGTCTGCTGCTTCATGGACACTTGATAGACATTTGTACAAGAGATTGCCTTCTTGTACAAGATGCCCTTGTATTCTTGATGCACACTTTTTATCCTTTTTCTACTTAACACCTTTGATGGCACTCATTAAGATTCAAGAAGTAAAATATAACAACCAAGTATTTGAAAAGTTGTTTCAAGAGCATAGAAGTGCAGTCAAATGGTCAGATGGGTAATCAAAGTCTTTATTAAGTACACAAGTTGCATGCAGCTACATTCAAATCCATACTACAAGTCATACTGAGTCACACTAATGGGCTGGTTCCAGAACTTACTCCAGTACATCAGTACAACCAATCCCAGATGCCAGTAACAGGTTGTGCCAGTGGTCAAGCTCTATGAGTGACATTGTAGATTGGGTGCTGCCAGTGCTAGGACCACAAAAGGTATGTCATCCCAGGTGGGAGACCATAACATTGACTGATGCCGAGAAGGAAGGGAGGGAATGAAATAAAAATCAAGTAGAGAAAAGAGAGAGGAAGAACAAGGCAGAAAACCTCAACCAAAAGGGCTCGGGGATGGAGTCATGTATCATTTCATATTGTCACCTTGTCTCCCTGATTTACCATCAAAACAATCACCTCTACATAATGACGTTGGATCACCCATGATAAATGATTATCTATGTCGATGAGACGAGACACAACCCGGAACTCAGGCGGCGTCGAGACAGTGTCATCGAGTTAAGGGCTTTGAAACGTGAGAAGATTAGCCGGTGATTTAGGGTTAGGATCACGCGCCCGAACATACAACTTGTATTACTAGTGGGAAAGTAACATGTCGCTGTCACACAAACAAATAAGACACCATCCTATGGTAGAGTCCCGTCATCGCTATTCCGCACACGACCGCAGAATTTGAATGAAGCACCAACTAACCTTATTTCAAATCTCTCTCTTCCATGAGAAGGTACATTGGGACGTTTCGAAGTCCGTTCTCCAAGATCCATTGTAATGGAGTCCGACTGTTGTTGCCCCGAATGTTGGGATCTGCGCCATGTTCGAGAAGAGCATCCGCGATATCCGCACGTCCATTTTTACATGCCAAATGTAAGGGAGTATCGTTGCCGTTGTCTCTGGCATTCACATTTGCGGCATGATTGAGAAGGAATTGAACAAGCTCCAAGGGTCCACCTATAGACGCCAGATGCAACGGAGTCCTATTACCGTCGTCCCCGATATTTGGATCTGCACCACGCTCGAGAAGAGCCCGAACTACTGTAAGGCGACCGTTTTTGAGAGCCCGATGCAATGGGGTCTTCTTTTCGTCGTCCTGAGCATTCGCTTTTGCATGGTGCTCGAGGAGGGTCAGAACAATATCTAGGTAACCCTTTTCCGACGCCTCATGCAGTGGTGTCCTGTTGCCGTCGTCCCGGGAATTCGCATCTGCATTGTGCTCGAGGAGGGTCAGAATGATATCTAGGTAACCATTTCTCGATGCCCCATGCAATGGCGCCCTATTGCCATCGTCCCGGATATTTGGCCTTGCACCACACTTGAGAAGAACTCGAACCACTGAAAGGTGTCCATATTCGGATGCATAATGTAACGGAGTTATCCCGTGCTCAGCCCGTAAACTCGAATCGGCATGATGCTCGAGAAGGACTGAAACCGCCTCTACATATCCCTCCATCGATACCTGATGCAATACGGTTCTATTATTGTCATTGTCCCGGGTATTAGGATCTACACCATGCTCGAGGAGGGCCCGAACCACTTCGAGATGTCTGCTTTCCAATGCCCGATGTAATGGAGTCTTCTTCCTTCCGTCGCGAGGGTCTACATCTGCATGGTGTTTGAGGAGGGACAAAACGACCTCTAGGAAACCTTTCTCCGATGCCCTATGCAATGGCGTCTCATTTCGCTCGTCCCAGATATTCGGATCTGCACCACACTCGAGAAGAGCCCGAACAACTGGGAGGTGTCCATTCTCCAACGCCCGATGTAATGGAGTCTGATTTTGTCTGTCGCAGGCATTTGTATCTGCACAGTGGTTGAGAAGGGCCATGACGACTTGTAGATATCCCTTGGCCGATGCGATATGCAACGGTGTTATATGTTGGCCATCCTGGACAGATGTATCTGCACCGTATTCTAGAAGGGCTAGAACAACGTCAAGATATCCTCCCTCCGATGCCAAATGCAGTGGGGTAATTTTGCGGCTGTCCCCAATGTTTTTGTCCCCAATGTGTTCGATAAGGGACTTAGCAACACCCAGATGACCGTTTTCCAACGTATAATGCAATGGTGTTTTCCCGTGCTTGTCCCGGGCATTCGTATCCGCGGAGTGGTCGAGGAGAACCTGAACAGCTCGTAGGTGTCCATTCGCAGATGCCACATGCAATGCTGTGCGACCTTCATCGCCCTCAGCATTCACATTTGCGCCATGCTGTGCAAGTAGCCGTATAACGTCATAATGTCCCACTTTAGCTGCTAGATACAACGGAGTGGGAAAATTGGGATCGCTGGAGGGGTTTACGTCCTGTGAGCGTTTTGTAACCAGGAAGTCCACCACATCTGGAAGGCCGCAAACTGCTGCATAACGTAACACGTGCTGTGACCTGCCTCCGGAAGTCTTAGATGAGATTTCCGGAAGGACGTCATGTATCCGGATCCAGACTGAGAAATGAGGCTTATATGGATCGAACATTTGTTTGGTTTGTTTCGTGAGGTCCTCCGTCCGTGCTGAGTCGTTCCCCGACCGGGCATGGTCTACCCAGTGCTTGGCCGCATAGAGGGACAGCGGGATATCTTTAGTGGCTGTCTCTTTGGCGTTGTGTCCTATTTTTGACAGAATGACAAGGCAGACTTGCAATAAGGTGGTGTGGGCTGGCTCCATGAGAACCCGATAGCGCGAAATGATCCACCTTGCATTGGCGATGCGGTGTGATGTTAGGAATTCCTTGACTGAATAGTGAGTGAATTGGATGATTTGAGAATTATCCACATTGACAACTTCGAGAAGGCTGGAGCATGTGGACAACACGGCTTCACTGGGATCTTCTGGGCGCCACTTCGGGTTATAGTCAGGAATTGACCCGTCCTTGAAATTGAAAGCAAGGAAATCTGCAACTTCTTCCACCCGAAGTGGGCGAGAAGCTACCGTGATGCATTGGAAAAGACGCTTCGCATATTCCCATTTAGCCTGGTGGATTCGCTCCAAGGTGCGTTCGTACGTCTCATCTAGTGTGTCTGGCAGTTCATTAAGAGCGGATTGGACACATTGAGGAAGACAATGTCGAAGAAAGTCGAGCTGACAAACTACCCAACGGAACCTGAATAATGAACATGGGTGTGGACGGTAAAATGCTGAAGTGGGGCAGGGCTTACATGCCGTTGGCTCTTTCGGAAAGGGTGTCAATCACCAGTTTCTTATCCTCCGGTCTCCACCTTCGCATCGTAGGTTCATGGTCGACAATGAAAGTGATATAGTTCATGATATCCTCCTTTTGACCGGACTGGTCATGAAGGGACAGAGATTGAAACGCAAGGGGAGTGCAAGTCCTTTTAATATCTGGCTCGGGCCGACTTGTGATACATATGCGGATATTAGGTCGACGTAAATCAAGAAGCACCTCCAGGGTTGATAGGACATTTTCACGTGCTGACGGCATGCCGAATGTATTAGGGCATTCATCCAGTGCATCGATGATAATATGGACGGGAGCTTGTCCCTGAGATGCGACCATGTCCCTAAGGCATTTGGTCAGCTCGTCCTCACTTGGCATTCGCGAGCCATTCTTGAGCGTCGAAAATAAGTCCAGAAGAATCTCGTAGCAGAGACCTGATTGATCACAAAGCTGTATAAGAAGAGAGGAAAGCAGACCGCGTCGAGTTTGCTTTCGATCATCTCTAAAGTCGAAGAAGTAGAAGACGGTGATAGTTAAACCGAGTTTGCACGTCTGTTCCAACTCTCGGATGATAGCGGAGCTTTCCGAGGACATTAGACACCCCAAATAGCCTACATGACAGGCTTTACGAACCTCAAGACGCTCTTCCCCGAGCCAGCTGTGATATTGGGTTCATCAGCCTCAGAGGTGTGGATGAAGGGAGAAGAGACACAACGTTTTCCGTAAATCCACAAAGGAAGGCGAGATGACGATTTCCAGTTCGCAAAAGTAATACCTTGGGTAAACCATGTTGCAGTTCCCTCAAGGAGCGTGTTACGCGCGAGGTCGTAGTTAGTCCACGGATCAGGAGGCGATAGCCACCTTCGCAACTCAGTACCTACAAGGCAATCTCAGTGCAACCGCTAAGCAATGGCGGTATCAAAAAACGACTGACGCTTTTGGTTGTTCATCTCGCTCGCTACTCTTTGCAAGATCTCTGTCACCAAGTCGGCCTAAGTACACGCTAGACGGTTCTCAACAACCAACGATACCTAGGGCCTCATGGATTCGGATAGTATTCGTTGATGCCTTTAAGTTGACGTCTAAGCAACAGCCGTGACATCGGTCAGCAACTGACAAACTAGAAAAAGAAACTACTAGTACTCACCGGACACGTAGGTCTTCATTGTTTCGACGAGACCGTGGACAACCTCGAGGGTTTGTGCAGCGGCAGTTCGGGCCTCATCCTGAGTCAACCTTTCCAACCTTTGTAGGACGTCTTCAATGTCATTTTCCCCAAAAAGCTTCTTTCCAAACTTCTCTACATTACCTTCAGCTACGATTGACAGATACACCAGCAGGTCTAGACTCACTCAATCGCCCTTCTTGAATTTGTTTAGTCACCAAAGCAAGCGTGGAGAGTAACTCCATCATTATCTTTACAATGATATCGTCCAAGGCCGCCGCAGACTCGGAGGGAAGTTTAGTATAAATATCTAAACGCTTAAGAAAGTGTTCCATAGTTTCGAGGAGGTTTCCGAGCGCATCATAACTTGCAATAACATCTTTGGTCGTCTAATAAAAAATTCGACACGGGGGACCACACGAAGGAGGGGAAGAGCTTACCGAGAGTAAGATACCTATACCGGCGAATATTGCCTTCGCGGGTGGAAAAGGCTATAGAAAATATCGTCAAAAACTGAGAACTAGAGATGGGAGCAGTGATTTTGACGTACGAGACCAATAGCCTCACCTAGGACCCCACTGGTGGAAAGTGTATGTAGCGCGTAGACAGCCCCTTTGAGGCACTTCATCACCTTCCCATCATTTCCTCGGTATTGACGGAAGGCTTGCGCTTGGTCTAGGACTAAATCGGTGGTGGATTCGACAGTGGTACAGGAGTTGAGTTTGATGGAGAAAGAATGGTTGTTGAGTTTCATCCCGGTCTGCTCCTCATACTTCCTAATAGCTTCCTCGAAGAGTTGTTTGAAACGAGAGTATCCTGAGCTGTCCCTCGTATTGCGAACTGAAGCCATGCACATGTAAGTAGGAAAGAAGTGTTAATTCGCCTTATGAAAGATGAGTGGGTTGAGCAAGGAGTGTGGACTGCCTCAAATAATGACAAATATCGTCGGCGATTATTGATAGGCGCTCGTAAGCCGCATGCGTCCAATTCGATACTCACTGGCATCGTGAGGTATCTCGGAACGCGTGTGCGTTAGTACGGGGGACTCGGAGGGCTGCAGTACATTCCCTATTAGGGCTTATGTCGCCACGGGTAGGATGTACGGGCCCTAAGATAAGAAATTTAAACACTCTTTCAAACGTCATAGGCCTTAATAAATACCTCAAAATACCAAGGGCACTTTCATTCAAGACAGTGGGGATAGCTTTCAAAAAGTGGGTATGCCTTAAGAGGGTGTCTACTGTACCTACAAGTATATATATAGTGAAACATGTCAGATCTCGGTAAATTGGCTCGAAACAAATGTCTGCAGCAATGTGTGCTAAGTGTCCACCAAAGTAGCCTCTAAGGGATATGCTCATGACCCAATCCTGTCCGGGTATCTGATACAGATCTAGATCTGCCTGCTTGCGCGCTCACATTCGACATTGCCAGTGCCTCGGTGCAATGGCAGTTGTGGGCGCATGGTAGGTGATTAGCCGCTAGTAACTACCTGCCGTCCTCAATATCTATGTTTCACTCGGGGACCGGGAAACAGCTGTCTGGTGGTATTACTATATGTCCGATTTGACCCAAGGGAGCACATTCTGACCGGGTGACGTCGCCAACGGAATTGAGCCAGTTCGTTACAATTACTGTAGCGCGAGATCCGAAGATGCACGCTTGTGAGTTTGAAAAAGGGTGGAAGGTAAAAAGGTTAAAGAGAAGAGAACGGGCTCGCAATCCCAGAGGGATGCGAACGCGTTGAGGGCGAGACTGCGGGCGCACGGATTCGGGGGTAAACGGGGCGTTGCTTTGGTGCTTCGATCGATGTCCTCTTTCGAGGACACGTCGCCCTTTTGTATTCGCGAGATATTAGGTATTTACATTCAAGGCTGTACTACTTAGCCTAAAGGAGATAGAGAAGGAACGAGACAGTTGCGACGTCGGCTAGCAGGGAATGGACTCGGAATTCGGGCGTCGATAATGCCGGTTCTGAGGCTAGCGCACGTCGCTCCCTTACATTACTCAAGCCCTACTCTTGGAGAAGTATGGGAAAAGCCAAGAGATTGGAACTTGGAAGAGAAATGAAGGTAGTCCAATCGACTACGAGATGATAGCGAAGGGACTCGGAAGAACGAAGGTGCAGAAGCGAGACTTCTTGAATTGGAGCTAGCACACAGAGCGTTATTTTTCGACAGCTGTTGAGGTCTCTCTCATGCAGGTCGTAGAGAAATAATCTGTGAGATTTTAAGTATGCCCGCTGCGTCGCATGAATCCACGCTTGCCTCAACAATTTGGAGGGACGGCCTACTAGTATTTGTAGGAGCCAGAGCAAACCAAGGAAATTGGGGTCACTGGCAAGCACTGACAGTAACTGACACGAAGCAACACTGATTGCGATCAAAAGATATAGCGTGCGTTTGGTGTGCTCTTGCACGTGCTTTCCGTCGGAAGCGGATTGGGCCCTCGGGTCCTCAGTGTACTCAATGGTGAACGGTTGCTACTTGCCAATGCTCTCTGGATGGTGTCTTACCACTATTGTTTCACATGTGAGTTTTCGTGGTATATCGAGCTGCGGTGATTCGAATACACTCTTCCGGCCAATCGTCTCTTCTACCCTCGCTGCGTTATGTATTCGGTTTTGGTTGCTGTTATATTGGACGTAGAGAAGTCGTACGTTGATGAAAGGGCTCCAGGAATAGAACCGAAAAAGGGATCGATTAGAGAAGGCGGCGAGACGCGAGACATAAGATAATAAGCTCAAAGGCACGCGGTGACGTTTCGAGAACTCGGATGGTGTTTTATATTCGAGCATCGAGAGGTTATATACTACTAGACACGGAAGAGGACATTAATAATAGGAAATTGGTAGTGTAGAAAAGTGGTGTAGGTGTAGGAAAAGGTACTGTACCGCAGGTCCGAGGGTGTGGTAAAGGACTTCAGAGTGACGTAATGTCGTGCTATCACCTCTTCGTTCGGTGGTCGCGCGCACGCTTGCCCACCTCTTTCCCTTTCCCTTCAAATAAGTATATTCTATTCTACGAGAATAATCAGTTAAAGGAAACAAGAAGAAAAGAAACCGTCTGTCTTCCTCGTATGTTGCCCCAACTCCATTAGGGCACTTACATCTGTGCCAAGCTCAAGAAAAAGACAGACGCAACTACTATCCATGACATCATGGACAGAAAGTGCTGTTCCGCGCGTGCAAATTTACACTGTTGCTTCGCATTTACTTCTGGACGGCGCTTGACAGGGGCCGGCCCGACTCCTTGATGTCCATTTGGATGTGAAGTAATTGGATATTGCGCAGGGCAATCACAACGTTGTGGTGGTTAGTATGGTTGCTTACAAATGATATGTACGACGCAGCCCAGTTTTGATGACACCAAACAAGGAAATATGAAACGTTTTCGTGCTGTGAACAATTCATAATCAGGAACTCTAATGCCTCAAGCAAACCAAGAATGAAGCATACTGTAACACAGGTCATGATGTCTTCGGATGACTGAGATGAGACATATATCCGGACCCAGACTAGGAAATCCCGCGGCTTGACATTGGTATTTCGAGATCTTGCCTGCGTGGTGAGGTGCTTTTGAGTCGTGCATGGTCCACCAGGTGCTAATCATGATCAGCATAGTGGGCGAGGGTGTTGATATCTTTGTTGCCATCATGGATTTGTATTAACAAAGCGAAAATGTTAACTTGCACCAGAGCGATATGGGCTTTAGGGGTCGATAATGTGAGATGATACGTCCTCCCTGCGCGATGCGGTGCAATGCAAAGGAGTCCTTCGTTTCGACTCCCTCTCCCCTTCTGCCATGACGTCCACACTCCTCCACCTCGGCTTTGACAAGACCATAGTTGCTTGGTTACACATGTTTATGACTGAACGTACTGTTGTCCTCTCCCTTGACAATCACACCAGCACCCCTCTTCAACCAGGCGCGGGCACTCCTCAAGGTTCACCCCTTTCCCCCATCCTTTCCGCCCTCTTCACCTCCCCCTTACTGCGCACCTCTTCCACAGGCCCGAGGGTTCCCTTACCCTCTATGTAGATGATGGAGCTATCTTCATCTCCGCCCCTACCTTCGCATCTGCAACCTCCAAAGCTGGCACCTTACTCTGCCGCACCTTGGACTGGCTGGCCCAGTTCAATCTCACAGTGGATCACGATAAAACTGAGGCCATGTTCTTCCACCCACCATGCCCTTCCACCATCCGACACGGACCAAAACCCACCTCCCTTCATTTCACTTGGTCCAACTCCTCCCTACCTATCATAGTCAACCTGCATCAGACACTTCGACACCTTGGCGTGTTCTTCACCTCTACCCTGGACTGGACCCCGCATGTCCGGATCATGGCCACGAGGGCTAGGAGCATGCTTAAAGTGCTCAGTGTCTTGGGCTCGTCGACTCGGGGTATTGTACTCCCAACTTTGTCGCAAAAATGGACGTGACATAATAATGAGTTATAATAATAAAATTTAATATTATGCACAAG
>QFEY01005491.1:0-11361 GCA_003316435.1 Russula virescens | reverse complement strand
ACGCAGGAAAACTGAACGATGACCCCACTTCACCGCACGTCCAAAGGTGGAGATGTGTCAAAACGGGGAATGGATTCTTCATTGCTTCCGCCAGTCTTTCCAATATATTAAATATAGCGATCCGGACAGAAATTTCAGACACGATCATCCTTCTCGAGTGCGGCAACGACATTACCCACGCCTCATCTTCAAGGTAACCCACCCGTATGGAAATGGGTAATGCTAGCCAGACGTCCAGCATCTTCCTCACCGGCGTTCCAGCGGTCCAGACAAGTCGCGGGTCCAGGCGACATGAGGAAGCAAAAATGATGACTCGCCACCTTCGGCACACAGGTACCAGCATCTTCCATCCCTCTTCGCCAATGTGGTAATCGAATATTTCAAGGAGCGCCTCTTCCAGAAGGATGTCAATCGTAATGCCGCCTGTATCAAAGGTCAGCGGTCGTTGCGATATCCTGCATATAGTAGTACCTCGACCTTGTCTGCTAGTTTACTCCACTATCTAGTGATTGCGAAATGTTCATCCATCAACGAGCTTTCAGACGGGCCATCTATTGGAGGTGGCAATTCGCCAACGCCATGACGTATTGGTGGGGTGGTTGCGGGATGAGATTGAGAAACTTAAGAGGGGATACCCTCTCGAGCAGATCCAGTAGGACATAATTTTCTCGAATCACTTTGACAACGGATAAAGTTATTTTCTTTGTCGTACTGGTGAGAGCTCATCGATGATGATTTGACCTCGCGATCGGGGGAGAAGTTAGTTATAAGGGGTAGTAACGGGGTGCTTCTGTCACATGATCACGGGATCGTGGTGTCACGCGTTCTGGTGACGTGACGATGCAATATATATGGCGCTGGCGTGTGGCTCGCTCCATAAGTTTTGGAACGGTATGTTTTCTAGTGATGCTTTCGGCACTCTGCATCCTTCAAGCTCCAACCTCCATAACCTCATTTGTTACGAGGTCCTTATCGAGGCAATACTTGGCATTAGCCTTCGTTTCTGATGCTGACAGCGCAGCATGCGGTATTTTGATAATCTGAACGCAAGGACCACAGTCGGCTTATCGAGGATGTCTTCACATCGGATGGTGGCCCTAATGCAACACACGAGGGGTTTCATGGAAAATGCTGGTGATATGGGAAGCACAAAGCGCGACGGATACTGTAAGGGAGCAACATGCGCTAGCCTCGGAACTGGCACTATCGACGCCTGAATCCTGAATCCATTCCCTGCCAGCCGACGTCGCAACTGTCTTCTTTCTCTATCTCCTTTAGGTATAGTAGTACAGCCACGAATGTAAATAACTCGCTTTCTGTACAATAAAAGGGCGACACGTCCTCGAAAGAGGACAATCAAGTGAAGCACCAAACTGACGCCCCGTTTACCCCTGAATCCGTGCGCCCGCAGTCTCGGCCTCAACGCGTTCGCATCCCTCTGGGATTGCGAGCCTGTTCTCTTTATTCTTTTAACCTTTTATTCTTCCACCCTCTTTCGAACTCACAAGCGTGCATCTTCGGATCTTGCGTTACAATACTGCTCAGAATCAATCAGCCACCGCATACCCAATTCCAGAACTATCACACATTTTGACAATATGCATACATTTTGAAAAACAACTAAGACGACTCGCCTACGCACATTGAAGAGCATAGTTGGGGTTGTGTGTAAGAGATTATCTGAGACTAGATCATGGACATGGTAGTGAATGTACGATGCTGTAAGGCCCACGAAAAGGGGGCCTACAAGAATTCAGGCCATGCCCAATCACATGGCCCAATATAGCACTGTGCACCCTAAATGGGAGCACAGTCATTTGTTGTGTACTGTACTGAAACAGGGTCTTGCTCGGGTACAAATAATTTTAGCTAATTGCAAATAGCTTACATGTATATAAGCATAAGCCCCTCACCTAGGAGGGGCAGACACTTTTACACCTCTACATAGCTTTGCAATAGACCCCACATTGGGCAGGTCCTGTTGTGTGAGCCCTTGAGGTACTAAGTTTCTCCAAATTAATCACCCCTCGTGCAAGCCTAACAGCGAGCACGTTACATTTGCGTCTCAGGAGTCAACAAGTAAAAATAGATAATAGCATGCGGTTCGTAGATCGCATGAAATAGTAGTTTAGTACTGTGACGATGGATCCCAAGACGGGACCACGCTGTGAGTTCGAAAATGGAAGGAAAAGGGGAGCAAGACGAACATGCGGACCAGAGGCCCCGCACGGCCGTATAGTGCTTTCGCTCACACAAATAAAGAGGGTAAATGTGACGCATGCTTCTCTACTGTTCATTGAGGGCACAGTGCTCTTTTATATTCGCAGGTCTGTTTATTTACATGCTGACTGTACTACTTAGTCTAAAAGGAGATAGAGAACAAGAGGTAGACTGAAAAGGGAAGGTGTGAGGCTGTGCATCGGTGACAGTTGGCAGCGAGCGCGAGGGGTGAGTAGCAGGTAGCGGCGGCCATACACAGTCGATTGGGAGTTCCGAGGCCAACGCGGGGCCCTTACAGTACAGAACTTCAACTTTCAAGGAAATGGTGAGGAAGTTAGCAACCACGACATCGTGATGCACTATTGTGATACTTTCCTTGCCCAACCTTGGACAAATACCAGGTGGCTGGAGAGCACCTTCGGTGACAAACTGACTAGCTGTGTCTTGCACAAGTTCCGAAGGCTGGAGTGCTTGAACAAAAGCATTTTCAAGTGAAGAAAATACACCCTCACAGCCAACTCGAAGCTCTTCTAGGGTGGGGACAACACACACCACAACTCCCTCAGAACAGCCAATGACGGCATCACCTTTTGTCTATCCAAACTGGTGGACAACGTTG
Organism: Russula virescens; assembly: GCA_003316435.1. Classification (NCBI taxonomy): domain Eukaryota; kingdom Fungi; phylum Basidiomycota; class Agaricomycetes; order Russulales; family Russulaceae; genus Russula; species Russula virescens. Next base: position 8,522 of record QFEY01005491.1, on the reverse strand, counting down.
TTCAAAGTTGTAGACATCGAGCATCCCAATTTGGCAGTAGGAGGTAAGAATGGACCTGAGGATTGGGTCAGAGACCGAAGTTGCCAAACCGAATGACTTAGTCAATCATGCATCATGTTTAATTGACATTACGAGTGTCCCGCCACCGATGTTTCCCATCCTTGAAGAAGAGTCTCAGTCACGTCTCTGAGGCTACGTCTTTGGTGTGTTTCGACAGCCAAACCTCGCAAGCCTGGCGGCTTCGGAAAGTTAAAACTTAAAAGTTTGGAAATTGGGCCAGGTCAGAGTAGTTCATTCTTCCGTCCTACTCATTTATTCCTCTTTCATATCATATCCTCTATGCAATAAGCAATATCTATGGATCTCCCAACCTCAATCTACTGTGCTTCTCTCACGATGGCATGACATCTCCTGCTTTCTCTCTATGGGCCTATGGCATCACAGTTCCTCACAGTGATTCACTGACGTTGGGAATGAAAAGGCTGAACTTTTTTCTTAGTTTGGGACTCAGGAGATACATTCCATGATGAAAAACTAGACATATGACGTCGATTAGTATTTCAATAAGCTAGCACTTCTTTGAAGTTCTTTCAGAATCGTTCGTATTGTGTTACACTTGAGTTCCAACTTCCAGATGTTTCCGATGTGGCAATTACTTACTGTAACTGATTGCCATATACGGCTGATTCCGACGCTCCACCAACATCAGAAGACCCTTCGGACCGACGTGAACTGGCGTATTTCAGCCATGCAGAGGTATGGGGGGACCCAGGCTGGAACCGAGTCAGCGGGGCAGACGGCGAGTACGAGTGAGCAGGGGGAAGACGTCATTATGATTTCATTACAGTCCCGGGCTTTGTTAGTAAGACCCCGAATATTTATTACTAAGTAGTGTACTTGTAGTCTACTGAAAATTGCTTGTACAGAGCAGAAGAATAACAGTTCTCTTTTTACCTCCTACCCAGCGTCCATCGCCTCATTGTAGGGCGATCTCTCAATCTCCCTTTGTCTAAAGACAATCCATGGGCCTACAATCTCTTCATGTAACTGTTGATAGTATAGGCCCGTGGATTGTCTTTAGATGAGGGGAGACTGGAAGCATGCCCTAAATCAAGGTGATGGATGCTGGGAGAAAGAACTGATCTCTGTGTTCTTCTTATGCTCTGTATGAATGATTTTTTTTGTATGATACAAGTACACTACTTAGTAATGAAACTTGAGGGTCTTACTAAGAAAGCTCGAGACTACAATGAAGTCACAGACGACGCAGTACTGCATCATACATACAAAAATGCTGGTCCCGAAGTTGAGACACTTGAATCAGCCATATATGGCTATATCACTTACTGTGCTTTTCACGTGACTTGTCGCCACGAGAAAATCTGTAAAAAAAATTGGGCACACTGTTTTAGTTATATCTCCTCAACGAGCCACCGGAATTCAAAAAGGATTGCACCAACCAACTCTTTGTAATGTAGAGATCATGATTTTGAATAACCGAAGGGCAAACAATGAGGTTTGAAATTTTGGGAGTCACTGGAATTCAAGAAGGATTGCACCAATCAACTCTCTGTAATGTAGACATTATGGTTTTAATTGACCGAAGGGCAAACAATGAAGTTTGAAGGTTTTGGGAGTGTTTTGGCATCTCGGGATTGTATGAATTTTCTTACAAATTTGCCCGCGCGCGACAGGTCACATGAAAAAGGCAGTAAGTATATCAGCCATCTTACAGTAACACTCGAGTCCTCGCCAAGACGCCAAAGTCCTAACACTGAAAGGCCAGTTGGAATTCGACATATGGCCATGCTTCAGAGAATACATGGGGTATATGATCTTGACAGAGTCATTGGTAGAGGCTGTGATGACCAGCTTTTACATACCGAATAGTACCATGACAATTTAGACTATATTGAAGAAACCAGAAAAGAGGACCAGGCGTCATGGATGCGAAAGGCCACCCATGAAACCTGGCATCTTAGACATCATCAACAAGTGGTAAAGGATAATCGCAGGTGGAAACAGGTGGGGTAGATGTGTGAAATACGAAAGTAGAGAGAGCAGTTAAGTAATGAATCATTACCTTCACCCCCATGACCTGATGGACATGCTGCCTCATTCCTCATTCCTCTTCCCAATGGCGAGATCTTTTGTGGATAGAAATCACTGAATGGCTGCCCAGAAAGGTTCCGGTGACCGATGATCTTCTATGAAACAGTTTTGAAGTGCAGGCAAGGCCTCCATTGCTCGCTCCCAGTCGAGCTCTTCCAGGTAACGTACAACATATGCTGCAAGGTCCTGGGATAGGTACAGGTTCTCCACGACGGAAAAATGGTGTAAAAAGACAAGCCACTCTGTGTTCCTCGTGTAGAGAGCCCAATCCCATGGATGAAGCCTGCGGAAATTGGTGGGTGTTAAGTCATCAAAGAGACCTGAGAGATGGGCTGGATAGTGGATAAGCCTCTCAAGGTACCAACATGAGTGGATGCATGTGAATAACATCACAAGCGTCCTGCTATCTGTGGTTCCCGATCTTGAAGAAAGTACGATACGGATATGGTTGTCGGACTTGCCATCAAATTGCATATATGCTTGATTGAATGCTTCAAATGTTTCTGTTCGACCGATGAATGGAGAAATTTGCAGGACATCAAAGTTGGCCAGATATGGAAATGTTATATCGACAACTTTGAGTAGCGGGGCATCTATGTGGGCGAACAGGTGGTACAAGTACCTATACTGGCCTATGAAGGTGAGCCTAGTAAAGATGGGGAGCACAGCATGTGCCATAGGTAGCCGATGTCGAATTTCTCGATCAGGAACAGATTCTTTGTCTTTGTCTTTGTCTTCATCTTCACCTCCGTCTTTGTCTTCATCTTTGTCTTCATCTTCATCATAATCTTTGTCTTCATCTTGAAATTCAATTCTGAGCATTTCAAGCCAGGTCATCAAAGGAAGGCATTGAACCATGGCCTCGGAAGGAAAGTTTTTGGAAGAAGTTTGTCCAAGATGAAGACGGACAATGTCGTTGGCAGACCAAAGTAGTTTTGGCAATGCCGAGAGTCCAACATTAAGCAAGCGGAGCGACCGTAGGCACGGGGTGGATCCACCCAGAAAGGAATCCGGAGTGAAGGGGGAACTGCCTGGGCGGTAACTGAACACCAATCCTGGTTCACCACATGTCCAAAGATTGAGATCTGTCAGAACTGGGAATGGATTCTTCATCACTTCCGCCAATTTTTCCACTATACGAAATGTAGCAATCCCGAAAGAGATTTCACAGACACGATCATTTTTCTCGAGCACAGTGACGATATTATCTGCCCACTCGTCTTCAAAGTCAACCTCCTGAATGGCAATGGGTAATGCTGGCCAGATGTCCAGCAGCCTCCTCACTGGCGTTCCAATGGAGCAGACAAGTCGCAGGTCCAGGCGACGTGGTGCAGCAAAAACGATGACTCGCCACCTTCGGCATACATGTACCAGAGTCTCCCATCCCCTTTTGCACACACAGTAGTCGAATATTTCAAGGAGGACGTTGTCTGGAAGAATGTCAATTGTAATGCCGCCTACATTTATGGTCAGTGATCGTTGCAACATCGTGGGTGATAGTAGTACCTCAATCTTGTTTGCTAGATTCCTCCGCTGTCCAGTGATCTGCAAAATGTTCACCCATCGAAGAGCCCTTAGACAGGCCACCTATTGGAGGAGACAATCCGACAATGCCAGGACGACTTGGTTGGGTGGTTGGGGAACGAGGTTGAGAAGCTTGTGAAAAGATACCCTTTCGAGCGGGTCTAGCAGAGCATAAGTTGCTTGAATCGCTTCGGTGACGAACAAATTGATTTCCTGTGACGTACCGATGAGAGCTCATCAATGATGATTTGGCCTCCAGGGAGAAGTTTAATAGTTCCACCGGAAAGTTGAAAATGTCACAGTGGGTGGCGGGTAGTGAGATGTGTTGTCTGTCATGTGATCACGGGGTCGTGCTCTGGTGATGTGGTCACGAGTTGCGGCAGTGGCTTCACTCCATAATTTTGGATCAGTATATTTTCTGGTGATGCTCTTGACAAACTGCAACGCCCTTGAAGTTTGAAGCTCCGTAATCGTAGTTGCCGATTTTTGTAGAGTCAATTCTTGGCATTAACCCTCATTTCCAATGATGACAGGGCAGCATGCAGCATTTTGATGCAAGTGCCACAGACGGCCTACAGAAGATGATGCATGATGTCTTCACATCGAGTAGTGGCCATGATACTTTACAACACATGAGGGTTTTCACAGAAAATGCAGATGGAATGGGAAGCTGATAGCGCGCCATGGATACAGCTCAGGAACCATCAGCCACTGCCCACCCAAAATGTGACCCAATTCCAAAACTATATCACAGCCTTTTGACAATATGCATGCATTTCAAAACATAACTAAGATGACTGTCCTGTGCACATTGAAGAACATAGTTGAGCCTATGTGTGAGGGATGATCTGAGGCTAGACCATGGACACAGTAGGGAATGTACAAAAGCCTACGTCTCTAGAGTCGGCAAGTGAAAATAGATGATGGCATGCAATGTGTAGGTGACATGAAATAGTAGTTATGGTATAGTACTTCAACTTCCAGAAAAGTGGTAGGGAATAGCCATCGACATTGTGATTTCCTTAGCCCAACCTGGGACAAATACCGGGTGGCCGGAAACACCTTGGTGGGGACAAACTGCCTGGCTGCGTCTTGCACAAGTTCCCAAGGCTGGAGGGTTTCAGCAGAAATGTTTTAAGTGAAGGCAATACATGCTTACTGCTGACTTGAAGCTCTTCTAGGGTGGGATTGATATATGCCACAAGTCCCTCGGAAAGATACAGGTCCCCCACAGAAGTAAAAAGGCAGAATCAGCCAGCCAATGACGGTATCACCTTTTGTCTACCAAAACTGGTGAACAACGTTGTTTAAGGTCGCAGACATCGAGTGTTCCGATTTGGCAGTAGGAGGTAAGAATGGACCAGAGGATTGGGCCAAAGACTGAGGCCACCAAACCAAATCACCGCATTTAATTGACATTACGAGCGTCCTGCCACCAGTGGTTCCTGTTCTTGAAGAAAGAATGAGGCAAACGAGGTCGTGGTGAAAGAACACTTGTACCTCATTGGCCGACTCGGACACATCTGTACAGTTGATGAACAAGGCAACTTTTGAGAGTATAAAGATGGATCGATCTAAGAAATGAATGCTGACAGATTCGAATATAGAGGCATCGATGTAAGCAAAAAGTCCGCACAAGTACACATTTGTGCCTTATGAAAGTGAGTTGGGTGAGAATGGGGAAAACAGTGCATTGATAGGAGGCAAATGATGGCTTACTTGGTCGGGACGAGGTTGAGAGGGTTGAAAGTCAACTTGAATATTTTTGAGCCCAGTGAAAGAATATACGCAATCGGCCATCGCCTCGGGGTCCACATGCCCGAATATCCTCAAGATGAAGATGGAAAGGCCTGCAGCATAGTAGCAGACAAAAGAAGTTTCGGCATTGCAGGGTATGCAAGGCTCTTTATGCAGAGCAACTGTAGACGTGGGGACAATCCAACCAGGAACATAGATATGACTTCCACCTCGGTGTCATGTGCTTTAAGGTCAAGTCATTGCGAGGTATGCCTCCTGCATGATTTTCTGGGGTTCTTCCGGCCCTTCTCCTACAACATCCAAATAGACTTCGAGACGATGGGCAATTCTGGTCAGATATCGAGCGTTCACCCCTCCAGCTCTCCATGTATGACAACAAGCTGCACGTCCAAGCGACGAGGTTCCCCAAACACAAGGTAATGCCACCTTCAGCAGACGTGTACCAGATCCTTCCATCCATTTTGGGCAGAGAATTTGAATATTTCCAAGAGGACCTCAGTGGAAAGCGCACAAGTAATGACACCTACAATCACAATAATCAGTGGTTGTTGCAACATGGCGTGCAAATACGTACCTCGTCCTTAACTGATTAATTCATCTGCTGTCTGATGAGGTGCACAGAGCTGGGAGGTTGCAAAATGCAGCTGGACTGAGATACTTGACCCCTGGTTCCATGCTCTTGTCTGGACTTCTAGTTATGAAATTTATGAAACTTGAATACCTCAAGAATGGATACAGTAAATTCCATTCGGCGTAGAGGTGAGAACTCATTAGCACATCTTCAGGAGAACTGACCCCTTCAGAGTTTAATTGACAGTTGATGTCTCCTCAAGGTGGTTGGAGAGAGGGAGCCAAGCTAGCACTGTCAAGATGATTCAATCTTTACTGTTCCAAATTGTGAATAAACTCTTACATAAGCATTAAATTTACCCATCATCCATACCTATAAAATTTTCAGCATAAATTTTATGCTTATTCAGGCTATTTTTGTGGAACAACAAATGATGAAAATATTTAAATTTCATTCACAGTTTGTTGGAAAATCAACATAGATTTAAAGTTCATGTACAGTTTATCATGGAATCTGGGACAAACTGTGGACAAACATTATATCTTTTCATCATTTTTTGTTCTACAAAAATAGTCTGAATAGATATAAAATCTATGCCAAAAATTTCCTGGGTATGGATGATGGGTAAATTTAACGTTTATGTAAGAGTTCATTCACAATTTGGAATGGTAAAGATTGAATCGTGTTGACAGTACTAGTGTAGGCTACGCATGCGCGTCGGTCAAAAGGCCGTCTCGCCACGATCACGTGTCATCATCACGCAAACAAGCACAGCGACCGTCACAAGTCCATCACAACCCATTTTCTGCCCCGCCCCGCCCGCATGTATACGGCTATTCACCCCTTTCCTGGACTGTGTACGCGATCGCCGCAATGGAGAACCATCCTACTATAAAGTTCTGCAGGCCCTATGAAAAGTGGTCTAATGGGACGTAGTACGCTTACACCACTTGCTCCCAGGCTCGGCGACCAGTTACTAGTAAGTCATCACTGGCAAGATGACCAGTGTAAATTGCAGACTGAGGTACCAGCTCGGTTGCCAAACATCTTCTACTTGGTAAGCACCCTCGTTTTTTGCGCCGATTTGACAACACGCTTTGGACAAACGCGACTTCGTGGCAGTAGCTACATCTTCCAAGTTCCGGGTATCATACTACTAGTACACACGCCAATCAACCTATACCTGTGCATGGCGGCTGCGATAGATAAGCGTCCGCGGCGGTAAAGGTGGACCGGGGAAAGAGGGGAAGAGAGGGAGAGGGAAAAGAGGAAGAGGAGGCGACGGCGTGCGGCAAAGACCCTTTCAAAATGGGCCGATAACTTCTATTGGATCCCGAGGCAGATGTAGGTAGCCTTGTTTACATACATAATGTAGCACTGGAGGCTGTGTAGTAAGTGTGAGAGGAGAGAGGAGAGAGGAAAGGTGAGAGGCAGTGAAGAAAAGAAGAAATAAAAGTGTCCTTTGCTCCGCCCGATGCGAAGGCGATGAGGGCGGGAGCACTTGCGATCGAGCTCGTGTTGTCGCCTCGCGTTGCGGTGCTGGGGCAATGCAGCGAAGAATGCTCTGATACGGTGTCACGAAGTGAGCCACGATCCGAAAGTGACTAGGCCACGTGGGGCCTTACAATCCTATTTGTATAAATTTTCTGTAGGTGATCTCAAGGCTGCAACTCCTTTGAGAATCGCATCAGAAGCCAAACCTTTATCGAGGCAATATGTGGTTTCTGCCTGAGGTTCTGATGACAACAAGGCATTGTTCATGTTGATCTTCTTAACAGAAGAGTCCCCGCCAAGAGGCCAAAGACCTAACACTAAAAGGCCAGTGGGAATTTGACACGCGGTTGTGTTACGTGGTATACTATCCTGACCGAGGGTTATTGGGAAAGGCCGCGATGACTGAATTTTACATGTCGAATAGTAACATGACAATTTGGACTATATCGAAGAGACCAGACAAGAGGTTCAACCGTCATGGGTGTAAAAGGATAGAAGCTGGCATCTTAGATACCAGCAACAAGTGGTAAAGGACGGGTGGTAGGCGGTAGGTAGATGCATAAAATACCGAAGTAGAGAGGGCAGTTATGCATCGTTGACTTCATCCCTATGACCCAACGGATTTGCTGCCTCATTCTTCATACCTCATTCCAACGTCGGACGGCTATCGGGTGACCGAAGAAATCTCTCGTGGATAGAAACCGCTGAATGGTTGTCCGATAAGGTCCCGGTGAATCGAGTTTCTCTATGAAAATGTTTAGAAGCGCAGGCAATGCCTCCGTTGCTCGCTCCCCATCTCGCTCTTCCAGGGCCGGTAGAAGATATACCGCAAGGTCCCGGGATAGATACAGGTTCTCCACGGCGGAAAAATGGCGTAAAAGGGCCAACCATTAGACGTCCCTTACATAGTCAGCCCCACGTGCTGGATCAAGCCCGTAGACATCGGGGTGTTTCAAGTTGCCAAATAGAGCCGAGGGATTGACTGGATAGTTGATAAGCCTCGAAGCACCAATCTGAGTTCATGCATGTCAACAACATCACGAGCGTCCTGCCATCTGTGGTT
>QFEY01005490.1:0-11106 GCA_003316435.1 Russula virescens | reverse complement strand
ACGCAGGAAAACTGAACGATGACCCCACTTCACCGCACGTCCAAAGGTGGAGATGTGTCAAAACAGGGAATGGATTCTTCATTGCTTCCGTCAGTCTTTCCAATATATTAAATATAGCGATCCCGACAGAAATTTCAGACACGATCATCTTTCTCGAGTGCAGCAACGACATTACCCACGCCCCATCTTCAAGGTAACCCACCCATATGGAAATGCGTAATGCTAGCCAGACGTCCAGCATCTCATCTTCCTCACTGGCGTTCCAGCGGTGCCGACAAGTCACACGTCCAGGCGACATGAGGAAGCAAAAATGATGAGTCGCCACCTTCGGCACACAGGTACCAGCATCTTCCATCCCCCTTCCCATATGTGGTAATCAAATATTTCGAGGAGCGCCTCTTCCAGAAGGATGTCAATCGTAATGCCGCCTGTATCAAAGGTCAGTGGTCGTTGCGACATCTTACATATAGTAGTACCTCAACCTTGTCTGCTAGTTTACTCCGCTATCCAGTGGTTGCGAAATGTTCACCCATCAACGAGGGGCCATCTATTGGAGGGGGAATTCGGCAACGCCATGAGGTATTGCCAGTGGCTGGGTGGTTGCGGGATGAGGTTGAGAAACTTAAGAGGGGATACCCTCTCGAGCAGATCCAGTAGGATATAACTTCTCGAATCACTTTGACAACGGATAAAGTTGTTTTCTTTGTCGTACTGGTGAGAGCTCATCGATGATGATGATTTGACCTCGCGGTCGGGGGAGAAGTTAAAGTTAAAAGGGGTAGTAACGGGGTGCGTCTGTCACATGATCACGGGATCGTGGTGTCACGCGTTCTACGTGGCGATGCGTATACTGTATATGGCGCTGGCGTTGTGGCTCGCTCCATAAGTTTTGGAGCGGTATTTTTTCTAGTGATGCTTTCGGCAGTCTGCATCCTTCAAGCTCCAATCTCCGTAATCGTATTTGTTACTAGTTCCTTATCGTCGTATAATACAAGTACACTAAGTAATGAAACTTGAGAGCCTTACTAAGAAAGCTCGAGACTACGATGAAGTCACAGACGACGCAATACTGCGTCATACATACAAAAACACTGTCAAGACACTTGAATCGGCCGTATATGGCTATATCGCTTAAGCATATCAGTCATCTTAACACTCGAGTCCTCGCCAAGACGCCAAAGTCCTAACACTGAAATGCCAGTCGGAATTCGACACATGGCCGTGCTTCAGAGAATACATGGGGTATATGATCTTGACAGAGTCATTGAGGCCGTAATGACCAGCTTTTACATACCGAATAGTACCATGACAATTTAGACTTTATTGAAGGAATTAGAAAAGAGGACCAGGCTTCATGGTTGCGAAAGGCCACCCATGAAACCTGGCATCTTAGACATCATCGACAAGTGGTAAAGGATAATCGCAGGTGGAAACAGGTGGTAGGCAGTAAGTAGATGTACGAAATACGAAAGTAGAGAGAGCAGTTAAGTACTAATGGATCATTACCTTCACCCCTGTGACCCGATGGACCCGCTACTTCATTCCTCATACCTCTTCCCGATGGCGAGATCCCTTGTGGATAGAAATCGCTGAATGGCTGCCCAGAAAGGTTCCGGTGACCGATGATCCTTTATGAAACGGATTTGAAACGCAGGCAAGGCCTCCGTTGCTCGCTCCCTGTCGAGCTCTTCCAGGTAAGGTACAACATATGCCGCAAGGTACTGGGATAAATACAGGTTCTCCACGACGGAAAAATGGCGTAAAAAGACCAGCCACTCCGTGTCCTTCGTGTAGTGAGCCCAATCCCATGGATCAAGCCCGCGGAAATCGGTGGGTGTTAAGTCGTCAAAGAGACCTGAGGGATGGGCTGGATAGTGGATAAGCCTCTCGAGGTACCAACGTGAGTGGATGCAATTGAATAACATCACGAGCGTCCTGCTATCTGTGGTCCCCGATCTTGAAGAAAGTATGATGCGGATACGGTTGTCGTACTCGCCATCAAATTGCATATATGCTTGATCGAATGCTTCGAATGTTTCCGTTCGACCGATGAATGGAGAAATTTGCAGGACATCAAAGTTGGCCAGATATGAAAATGTTATATCGACAACTTTGAGTAGCGGGGCATCTATGTGGGCGAACAGGTGGTACAAGTACCTATACTGGCCTATGAAGATGAGCCTAGTAAAGACTGGGAGCACAGCACGTGTCGTAGGTAGCGGATGTCGAGTTTGTCTATCGGGAACAGATTCTTTGTCTTCATCTTCATCTTCAAATCCGTATTCGTCTTCATCTTCATCATAATCTTCGTCTTCGTCTTGAAATTCAAGTCTGAGCATTTCAAGCCCGGTCATCAAAGGAAGGCATTGAACCATAGCCTCAGAAGGAAAGTTTTTAGAAGAAGTTTGTCCAAGATGAAGACGGACAATGTCGTTGGCAGACCAAAGTAGTTTCGGCAACGCCGAGAGTCCAACGTTAAGCAAGCGGAGTGACCGTAGGCGCGGGGTGAATCCACCCAGAAACGAATCCGGTGTGAAGGGGGAACTGCCCGGGAGGTAACTGAACACCAATCCTGGTTCACCGCATGTCCAAAGATTGAGATCTGTCAGAACTGGGAATGGTTTCTTCATCACTTCCGCCAACTTTTCCACTATACGAAATGTAGCGATCCCGAAAGAGATTTCACAGACACGATCATTTTGCTCGAGCGCGGCGATGATATTATCTGCCCACTCGTCTTCAAAGTCAACCTCCTGAATGGCGATGGGTAATGCTGGCCAGATGTCTAGCAGCCTCCTCACTGGCGTTCCAATGGAGCAGACAAGTCGTAGGTCTAGGCGACGTGGTGCGGCAAAAACGATGACTCGCCACCTTCGGCATACATGTACCAGAGTTTCCCATCCTCTTTTGCACACACAGTAGTCGAATATTTCAAGAAGGACGTCGTCCGGAAGAATGTCAATTGTAATGCCGCCTACATTATGGTCAGTGATCGTTGCGACATCATGGGTGATAGTAGTACCTCGATCTTGTTTGCTAGATTCCTCTGCTGTCTGGTGATCTGCAAAATATTCACCCATCGAAGAGCCTTTGGACAGGCCACCTATTGGAGGAGACAATCCGACAACGCCAGGACGATTTGGTTGGGTGGTTGGGGGATGAGGTTGGGAAACTTGCGAAGAGATACCCTTTCGAGTGGGTCTAGCAGAGCATAAGTTGCTTGAATCGCTTCGGTGACGAACAAATTAGTTTCCTGTGACGTACCGGTGAGAGCCCATCGATGATGATTTGGCCTCCAGGGAGAAGTTTAATAGTTCCACCGGAAAATTGAAAATGTCACGGTGGGTGGTGGGTAGTGAGACGCGTGACGCGCGGTGAGACGCGTCTGTCACGCGATTACGGGGTCACGCTCTGACGACGTGGTCACGAGTTGTGGCTTCACTCCATAATTTTGGATTAGTATGTTTTCTGGTGATGCTCTTGACAAACTGCAACGCCCTTGAAGTTTGAAGCTCCGTAATCGTAGTTGCCGGTTTTTATAGAGTTAATTCTTGGCATTAACCCTCGTTTCCGATGATGACAGGGCAGCATGCAGTATTTTGATGCAAGGACCACAGACGGCCTACAGAAGATGATGTCTTCACATCGAGTAGTGGCCATGATACTGTACAACACACGAGGGTTTTCACAAAAAACGCAGATGGAATGGAAATCTGACAGCGCGCCATGGATACAGCTCAGGACTTGTCAGCCGCTGCCCACCCAAAATGTGACCCAATTCCAAAACTATGACGGCCTTTCGACAATACGCATGCATTTCAAAACATAACTAAGATGGCTGTCCTGCGCACATTGAAGAACATAGTTGAGCCTATGTGTGAGGGATGACCTGAGGCTAGACCATGGACACAGTAGGGAATGTACGAAAGCCTACGTCTCTAGAGTCGGCAAGTGAAAATAGATGATGGCATGCGATGTGTAGGTGACGTGAAATAGTAGCTATGGTATAGTACTTCAACTTCCAGAAAAGTGATAAGGAATAACCATCGACATTGCGATTTCCTTAGCCCAACCTTGGACAAATACCGGGTGGCCGGAAGCGCCTTGGTAGGGACAAACTGCCTGGCTGCGCCTTGCACAAGTTCCGAAGGCTGGAGGGTTTCAGCAAAAATATTTTAAGTGAAGGCAATACACGCTCACTGCTGGCTCGAAGCTCTTCTAGGGCGGGATCGATATACGCCACAAGTCCCTCGGAAAGATACAGGTCCCCCACGGAAGTAAAAAGGCAGAATCAGCCAGCCAATGACGGTATCACCTTTTGTCTACCAAAACTGGTGGACAACGTTGTTTAAGGTCGCAAACATCGAGTGTTCCGATTTGGCAGTAGGAGGTAAAAATAGACCAGAGGATTGGGCCAGAGACTGAAGCTGCTAAACCAAATCACCACATTTAATTGACATTACGAGCGTCCTGCCACTAGTGGTTCCCGTTCTCGAAGAAAGAATGACGCGAATGAGGTCATGATGAAAGAACAATTGTACCTCATTGGCCGACTCGGACGCATCTGTACAGTCAATGAACGAGGCAACTTTTGAGAGTATAAAGATGGATCGATCTAAGAAACGAATGCCGACAGATTCGAATATAGAGGCGTCGATGTAAGCAAAAAGTCCGCACAAGTACACATTTGCGCCTTATGAAAGTGAGTAGGGTGAGAACGGGGAAGACAGTGCGTTGATAGGAGGCGAATGATGGCTTACTTGGTCGGGATGAGGTTGAGAGGGTTGAAAGTCAAGTTAAATATTTTTGAGCCCAGTGAAAGAATATACGCAATCAGCCGTCACCTCGAGGGACATGTGCCCGAATACCCTCAAGACGAAGACGGAAAGGCCTGTAGCATAGTAGCAGACAAAAGAAGTTTCGGCATTGCCAGGTTTGCAAGGCTCTTTATGCAGAGCGACTGTAGACGCGGGGACAATCCAACCAGGAACATAGATATGACTTCCACCTCGGTGTCATATGCTTTAAGGTCAAGGCATTGCGAGGTATGCCTCCCGCATGATTTTCCAGGGTTCTTCCGGTACTTCTCCTACAACATCCGAATAGACTTCGAGACGACGGGCGATGCTGGCCAGATATCGAGCGTTCACCCCTCCAGCTCTCTACGTATGACAACAAGTTGCACGTCCAGGCAACGAGGTTCCCCAAACACGAGGTAACGCCACCTTCAGGAGACATGTACCAGATCTTTCCATCCATTTTGGGCGGAGAATTTGAATATTTCCAAGAGGACCTCGGTGGAAAGTGCGTAAATAATGACGCTCACAATCACAATAATCAGTGGTTGTTGCAACATGGGGTGCAAATACGTACCTCGTCCTTATCTGATTAATTCATCTGCTGTCCGATGAGGTGCACGGAGCTGGGAGGTTGCGAAATGCAGCTGGACTGAGATACTTGACCCCCTGGTTCCGCGCTCTTGTCTGGACTTCTAGTTATGAGACTTGAATACTTCAAGAATGGATACAGTAAATTTCGTTCGGCGTAGAGGTGAGAACTCATTAGCACGTCTTCAGGAGAATTCATCGGTTCATCCCTTCAGAGTTCAATTGATAGTTGGTGTCTCCTCAGGACAGTTGGACAGGAGGAGGCAAGCTACGTGTCGGTCAAAAGGCCGTCTGGCCACGATCACGTGTCATCATCACGCAAACAAGCACAACGACCGTCACAAGTCCGTCACAATCCATTTTCTGCCCCGCCCCGCCACGCACGTATACGGCTATGCACCCCTTTTCCTGGACTGTGTACGCGATCGCCGTAATGGAGAACCACCCTACTATAAAGTTCTGCAGGCCCTATGAAGAGTGGTCTAATGGGACGTAGTACGCTTACACCACCTGCTCCCAGGCTCGGCGACCAGTTAAGACATCACTGGCAAGACGACCAGTGTAAATTGCAGACCCAGGTACCAGCTCGGTTACCAAATGTCTGCTACTTGGCAGGCACCCTCGTTTTTTACGCCGATTTGACAACACGCTTTGGACAAACGCGACTTTGTTGCAGGAGCTGCATCTTCCAGGTTCCGGGTATCATACTACTAGTACACACGCCAATCAATCTATACCTGTGCGTGGCGGCTGCGATAGATAGGCGTCCGCTGCGGTAAAGGTAGACCGGGGAAAGAGGGGAAGAGAGGAAGAGGGAAGAAGAGGAAGAGGAAGAAGAGGCGACGGCGCGCGGCAAAGACACTTTCGAAATGGGCCGATAACTTCTATTGGAACCCGAGGCAGATGTAGGTAGCCTTGTTTATATACATGATTTAGCACTGGAGGCTGTGTAGTAAGTGTGAGATGAGAGGGGAAAGGTGAGATGCAGTGAAGAAAAGAAGAAATAAAAGTGTCCTTTGCTCCGCCCGACGCGAATGCGATGAGGGCGGGAGTACTTGCGATCGGGCTCGTGTTGTCGCCTCGCGTTGCGGTGCTGGGGCAATGCAGCGAAGAATGTTCTAATACGATGTCATGAAGTGAGCCATGATCCGAAAGCGACTAGGCCACGTGGGGCCTAACAATCCTATTGGTACAAATTTTCTGTAGGTGATCTCAAGACTGCAACTCCTTTGAGAATCGTATCAGAGGCCAAACTTTTATCGAGGCAATATGTGGTTTCTGCCTGAGGTTCTGATGACGACAAGACATTGTTCATGTTGATCTTCTTAACAGAAGTGCCCTCGCCAAGAGGCCAAAGTCCTAACACTCAAAGGCCAGTGGGAATTCGACACGCGGTTGTGTTACGTGGTATACTATCCTGACCGAGGGTCATTGGGAAAGGCCGCGATGACTGAATTTTACATGTCGAATAGTAACATGACAATTTGGACTATATTGAAGCGACCAGACAAGAGGTTCAAGCGTCATGGGTGTAAAAGGATAGAAGCTGGCATCTTAGATACCAGCAACAAGGGGTAAAGGATAATAGCAGGTGGCGACGGGTGGTAGGCGGTAGGTAGATGCATAAAATCCGAAGTAGAGAGTGCAGTTATGCATCGTTGACTTCATCCCTATAGCCCGACGGACTTGCTGCCTCATTCTTCATACCTCATCCCAACGTCGGACGGCTATCGGGTGGCCGGAGAAATCCCTCGTGGATAGAAACGGTTGAATGGCTGTCCGATAAGGCCCCGGTGAATCGAGTTTCTCTATGAAAATGTTTTGAAGCGCAGGCAATGCCTCTGTTGCTCACTCCCCATCCCGCTCTTCCAGGGCCGGTAGAAGATATACCGCAAGGTCCTGGGATAGATACAGGTTCTCCACGGCCGAAAAATGGCGTAAAAGGGCCAACCATTCGACGTCCCTTACATAGTCAGCCCCACGTGCTGGATCAACCCCGTAGACATCGGGGTGTTTCAAGTTGCCAAATAGAGCCGAGGGATTGACTGGATAGTTGATAAGCCTCTCGAAGCACCAATCTGAGTTCATGCATGTCAACAACATCACGAGCGTCCTGCCATCTGTGGTTCCCAATCCTGAAGCAAGTACGATGCGGATGCGGTTCTTGATCTTGTCGTCATCAAATTGCATAGATGCATGATCGAATGCTTCAAATGTTTCTGTGCGACCGATGAATGGAGAAATTTGCGGGACATCAAAGGTGGCCGAAAATAAAATTGTTATATTGACAACTTTGAGAAGTGGGGCATCTATGTAGGCGAACAGGTGGTACAAGTACTCATCCTCGCCTACGAAGACAAGCCTGGTAAACACGGGGAGCACAGTGCGTGTGATAGAGAGCGGATGTCGATTTTCTCCATCGCGAAAAGGTCCACCGCCCCAAAATTCAAGTTTGAGCATCTCAAGCCTGGTCATCAAGGGGAGGAATTCGACCATGGCCTCCGAAGGAAAGTTGTCGAAACAAGTTTCTTCCAGATGAAGACGGACAATGTCGTTGGCAGACCAAAGTAGTTTCGGCAATGCCAAGAGTCCAATGTCAGCCAAGCGAAGTGACCGTAGACGTGGGGTGGATCCACCCAGAAATGAATCCGGAAAGAAGGGGGAACTGAACGATAATTCTACTTCACCGCACGTCCAAAGATGGAGATGTGTCAAAACAGGGAATGGGTTCTTCATCGCTTCCGCCAACATTTCCGATGAATGAAATGTAGCGATCCCGACAGAGATTTCACATACACGATCATGTTTTTCGAGCGCGGCAACGACATCATCCGCGCCCTCGTCTCCAAGGTTATCCACCCGTATGGCGATGGGATATGGTGGCCAGATGTCCAACATCTTCCTTACTGGCGTTCCAGCAGTGCAGATAAGTCGCAGGTCCAGGCGACGTGGGGAACCAAAAACGATGACTCGCCACCTTCGGCACACATGCACCAACGTCTTCCATCGCATTTTGCGCACATTGTAATCGAATATTCCAAGGAGGACGTCATCCGGAAGAATGTCAATTGTAATGCCGCCTACATCGATGATCAGTGGTCGTTGCGACATCGTGCATAATAGTAGTACCTCGATTTTGTCTGCTAGATTCCTCCGCTGTCTGGTGATTTAGGAAATCCTCACCCACTGACGAGCTTTCAGACGGGAAATCTATTGGAGGTGACAATCCGATAGCGCTAGGACTTATTGGTTGGGTAGTTTCGAGACGAGGTCGGGAATCTTGAGAGGAGATACCCTCTCGAGCAGGTCTAGTGGGATATGAGAATTGCTTGGGTCGCTTCGGAAGGGGAAAAGTAAATCCATTTGACGTACTGGCCAAAGCTCATTGATGGTGATCTAGCCTCCGGGGGAGAAGTTTAAGGAAAGTTGAACGTTGCTGTTGCTGTAACACGCCTTATCGTGATGGGATGTGTCATTCACGCGATCACGCGATCACGCGCCGTGGCCATGGCGCTGCCCAAGTTGCAGCCTGCAGGTGGCTTCGAGGGGACTTCCTTTTCCGGTAACGACAACATCCGCGGCAAAACTCTCGCAAGATGGGAACCAGCTAAGAAATAGTCATTAAACACACTTTTGTCGTATATACCGCAAAGGCAAACACATAAAGTGAACTTCACCCAGATAAAATGTCGAAACCTCGTCTGAAAGGGACGGTGGCAAACACAACTGGCACAATCACCGGGAGGCAGAGCCCACCAAACTCGAGCAGTCACAGCAGCAGCAGCAGCATCAGACAAAGGCAACGATTTACAATGTCGATGTAACCGCTTCACGCACTCGTGCCATTCTCTCCTCTTCCTCCTCTCTTTTATCTCCTGGTTTAGTAGTACGACCGTAAATGTAAATTAAGTTTCGCGTTCCGAGAAATAAAAGGTGGCCGCGTCATCGATGGACGCGAGCGAATATCACCCGTGTTTACCCCTCATATAGGCCTCATATTTGCATGAACCTCTCGTGTGAGTGCCTCGCGTCATCGCCCACTGCGAAAATTATTCCCTTCTTGTTTCCTCTCTCCATTCTCCTTCGTCTCTTGTCTTCTGGAAAGGGCATCGGTGTCACAAAGCCTGATCTTTCTCGATTGAATTGGATTCGCGCGGTACCTTCGGTCCGCGTCCTGTCTCTGCTCTGATCTGATCTCCTCGCACCCTCAAATCTAACCTTCATGGAACACACAAGCGTTTCTACGCTATAATAGGCAAGGCTGGCCAAACTTGTAGTGTCTTTCTCACAGGTGTTGGTATCACGGTATTTGCAGAATAGTCACAAATTTAGGCGTCATGGTCACGCAAATAGTACGACAGATCACTATCACCGATGTATATGCACGAGCACAGTACGCTATTCTTTTTTCTATTCGGCTTTATGAACGTAGAAATTGAATTTTGCTACGTGGCTACATAAGGGAGGATGGCTATTGGCTGGGTCACAGCACAGTCAAAGACACCCAATCCTTTTTTCCCGTTCGACAAAAGGGGTCTTAATTCGCGGTATAGCTGTCATGACTCTTCTCCCACACGCACTTTGGAGGATGAGTCCGCCTTACACTAAAGAGACCATACAACGAGACCACGCTGCGTTCATGGCTGCGGAAGTCCAGAAAATTGGATTCTCGAGAGTCAGAGACATATGGGGAAGGATGATCATCCGCAGTAAAAGATGCCACGAAATGGTACAGTAACTCAAGTTCTATGGAACAGCAGACCTCCCGATGCGTCTACTACCTTATTCTGAGTCCCAGTGCCAACATTGGACGGCTATCGGTTGATTGCAGCGCTGCTTCGTAGCGACAAACTTCCCAATGGCTTCCTGGACTCGCCCCGAAGGTTCGGTTCCTGCTATGAAGACGTTTCGTAGCGCAGGCAATGTCTCCGTTGCTTGTTCCCTGCGGAACTTTGCTAGGGCGGGTGCGATATATTCGGCAAGGTTCTCGGATAGGTACAAGTTCTCCACTGCGGTGAAAAGACGTAGAGGCTCCAGCCATTGCATGGATGCTGCCCACTCAGGTGGCCCGAAAAATCCGTGTTTGTCGTCTTCGAAACCATTTACGGCGGCGAAAGACTTGAAAGAGAATGGCCCACGTGATTGTGACAGACACCGTAGCTGCCAGATCAAGTCATTGAATGATTCGATTGACAACATGAGTACCTCGCCCTCAGTGGTCCCTGTTCGTGAAGAAGAGAGTATGATGCGGACGACAACATTGTAACGAAACCTGCCAAAGAACATATATGCTTGATCGAATGCCTCAAGCGTTTCTATGCGACCAATGAGCACGGAAATTTGTGAGACGTCAAAGATGGCCAAATCTTCGAATAAAAAGTCGACAGTTTTGAGTAGGGGTGCATCGATGTGGGCGAAAAAGTGGATCAGATACTGAAGATTGCCTTTAAAGGCGAAGACGGTGAGCACGGGGAATAAAGTGCGTGTCGGAGGAAGCTGATGTCGACTTTCTTGGTCGGGAAGAGGTGAATGCCTTTCATATTTAATATGAAGTACTTCAAGACCGCTCATCAAGCGCAAGCATTCGGGGGGGATGTATCCATTGTAAGGAATATCTTCAAGATAAAGGCGGACGATGCCTTTGGCGGACAAAAGCAGTTTCGGCAATGCTGGGAATCCAACGTTATGCAAGCGGAATGACCGTAAACGTGGGGCAGAT
>QFEY01005479.1:0-10579 GCA_003316435.1 Russula virescens | reverse complement strand
AGTCTTAGTAGCACTTGCGAGCTACTACCGAACGGACTTGTTCATCTCAACTCACAAGTCACACATGCTGAGCCTAGGTACCAAGGGTTAAGCCCGGACCTTAGAGACGTATCATTACCCCGGGTAGAACGTCCCTCGCGCTAGCAGGATCTCCACATATATCCCTTCGGTCAAGTCGACCCTTAACGCCCTCGGGAGCGTTACAAACCTAGTTTAGTATCAGCGGATCCTGTCGCCCCAAAATTCTGTGATACGTGAAAACTTTTACAATGGAAGTCATGAATGCTCCATTGCGGCCCGTTAGATGCGTTAGATGGCCAATACAGTAGATTAGCGTTCAAGTATGGCTCACCACTTGGTTATTGAGATACCATGAAGGGTAAGCTATTCTGATCCGAGCCCTCGATCTCCCCCCGCCTTACGTAGTTATGGCACCAACAGCTATTCCCCATCTTCACGTGGTGTAACACGAACGGGAACCATGGGTATGGCAAGCGAAAGGAAACCCGTCAATGATACGACGTGCCAGTGACGTGCCCCCACTTACCTCTGCTAAGAGCACGAAAATACCGTTGATTCCGTTAGGCGTGTCCGCTCCATGACCCTTCAATGTCTCGGGTGGTGACAATGCACGCGCCGTTCTCACTTGACTTGACACCAACCTCATGGGCACGGATATACCGATCAACTCATACAGGAATGACACCGGTCTTCCGTCGCTACGGGCGAGCGCTTAGAAGGGTCTTAAGTGGTGTCATCCGACAGCCGCGCAGTATGTAGGGAGCGGTCCAGACAAGCGGATGTGCGAGGAAGGGTGCGAACGGCAAGCATATGATTGGCAATTGGGGCAGACTCGGGCACCACGCTGAGACGCCTTGATACCTGGACCGTGGATCAGCGTGTACATTACGCCGGATAATCTAAGAGTGCACGTACTTCTGACTGATAATATAAAGCCCGTTTCTGGCAACTCTTGCATGTAACTCACATGACGGGGTAAAAATGGAAAAAGTGAGGAAGAGGGCGCAAACGCCGACAGTCAAGGGCTGCAGTCCGTGGCGTGGCAGACGGAATCGACAAGCACGGAGATATACTTTTCATGAATGGATAGGCTTGGAGTGCGAAGAAACCCGAGGAAAACCGTTTCGCTCAATAAGTGAAAGGCGGAATGAAGTTAGTATAATGCTACTTACTGTCTAAATGAAATTTTTTTTCACAACACGCTGATGGATTCGTCATGGCCGGCCTGTGCGCTGGCCACATCATGTCCTACTGCCGGGAGCGCACTGGTACACTACTGGTACCCACGAAAGATGCGTCAATTAAGGTCTAGAGGACCGTAGAACACCGTGACGGCCGCTACTCCTTGTTCGCGGCTAAAGTTGGGAGGTAGCGGGGATTTTCGTGAAGTGTTGCTGCTGATGTCGAAGACTAGGGAGGCCCGGGGCGTCGAAATGAAGGAGCCAAAATGGGTAAGCTCGGAGATACAGGCGTGTAATATGGAAGAACGTACCTGGCTATCGCCGATGTCCACACCACGCATTGTCAAGGAAGTTGTGCCGGCGAGAGGACGACACCCTCTGACGCTCCGCTGGGGACGAACGAACTCCTCCCTGACACGTTTTGCAAGACCTTGCCACTACGGCTTGATCCGTCAGAGGGATCGCAGGGATCACGGGTGTGTTCGTATAAGGATTTGCAGAGACGCACGATAAGATTGGATCGGCGGTGGCGGATGCGGATGCGGGGAATTGAAGAGGTGGCGCACGTAAAGAGACGCAAGTGGGAGCAGGACGAGTGGGGGTATCATGGCATACCAGTGGTGCGTGCTCGTTTCCGAGCGCACACATTGTACTATTACTACTAAAGGTGTCGAACGAACAAAAGAACTACGATAGCATTGGATTGTACCCAACATGACTTTGTCTCAAGGCTCAAGAATCTACTGCTACGGTACCGATATTTTACGACTTTGCCAGCTTGAGAATGAAGACGTTGCTGTCTTCCACCAACCTCCCGACCAGGAGGTCTTTTTTGCACGGATATGTCATCTCGAGGCCATCCCCCTTAGACCAGTGTAATAGAGATGCACTGTAGCAAGAAAGAAGTGTTAATGTATGAGCGATCATGATAAGTCCGAAGAACTGTACCCATTGCTATTGAGGCCTAATACGAAACACGCTTTCGAAATAATGGCGCCAATCGTGTCCGTGGCCAAGACTTGAAACAAATAGTCCCCTTGAAGGGACGTACAGCGAATGACTATTGAATATTTCTGAATTGCCGGAACTATCGGGGGAGCAAACCTAGAAGAAGAGGGGACAGCGGCGCTCGCCGCAGTCTTGCACATGTTGGAGGAATCTGTTCAAGGAGTGCATTAATGCGGGACCACGCAATCAAGATGAGGGGAAAGACTGACTCTCGGGACGTCGGGGCTCTTCCATACCGATGGCCCGGGGCACCGACTCGGACTCGTACGCAGGTGGTCTCGCGCACGCGCACGCCTCCCCCTGGGGCTCATTCTCTTCCTCCTCGTCCCCGTGCCCATCCTCGCCGTCGCCCTCATCCTCGTCCTCGTCATCATAGCCCAAGTCGCTAAAAAACCAATAATATTCCCACTCCTTCCTTGGCTGGGTTTCTGGGGGTGCGGGGTCGTCGTTACTGAGGGCAGCAGCCGCAGCAGCCACGTTTCTAAGGGCATCGTTGGAAGGCAAAGCTTCGTCAGAAGTGGCCGACCCTTGAGCTATAAGTCAGCACAGTTGGGGGGAGGGGATGCAATCAAACGAACGTTCACTATGGGCCGTGGGGGCCTTCTTTACGGTGACTACGATGAAATCGTTCACCGCCAACGCAACTGCCTCCCAAGCATCTGGGTGGATCTCGACAGAAAGGTCCTTGCAGACGTCCCTGGTCTCAAATCTCAGGGCTAAGTTGGATGTTACGTTGAAAACATTGCGCGTGATCTCCAGTAATTTCTGAAGGCGATCAACCAACTTGCGACGGCTGTTCTAGATATCGCACTCACCTGGAAAGAATTGGGAAGTGGGACAAGGACTTGTCTGTCCCGAGATCATAGTACCAATGTGCGCATAGGTTTGCGCGCGGTGAATGAACCAAGCGGCATGGCAGCAAAGCGGCAGAAGATGGGGAATACAGAGTCGTAGTTGATGCTTGGTCTTAAATTATATCCGTGCTCCGTGAATAGAATTTACCTTGCCTGATTTAAGATGTCCGGCGTGCACGGCATGCTGAAGGTATTCTTCCGAGTTCAATTGAGAACTGTGGAACTGTGGAACTGGAGCTGGCGCGCGGCACCACAATGGATGCCAGCGCTCCGCACTTCCCGTTCCTCCTGCATCTGTTGATTGAGAACATGTCATCACTTTTGTTGTCATAGAAGTTCTCATTGTAAGGACAAGGCCTGTATGCAATCAGGTGATGCTTGTGAGGGGGAAACAAGGGCTTGCTATGCCCGTAAACCACTCTCGTCCTTCATGGACACTTTTATTATGCAGGAGACAGTGTTATTTACATGCACAGGCACTGCTATGCTACTAAGTTCAGAGCCATA
Source organism: Russula virescens (assembly GCA_003316435.1). Taxonomy (NCBI): domain Eukaryota; kingdom Fungi; phylum Basidiomycota; class Agaricomycetes; order Russulales; family Russulaceae; genus Russula; species Russula virescens. The sequence goes on along the minus strand of QFEY01005479.1, from coordinate 7,008 downwards.
AAGGAGAAACGGGATTCTTGAATGACGAAGTGGTGCGACTGTCACGGGTGGAAAGGGGGAGTGGTGAAGCCCCTGTCAGCCTTACGGCCGACGATGTCAATGTCTCGGTGTCCGTGCTGTAGCTGTAGAAGTTACTGTTGTTGGGGGAGCGGTGGTGTTGGCTGTCGGCACAATGAGGATGGCTGGCCACACGGAATGAGTCGCGGTCGTGGTTGACGGAGGTTTGATGGGAGGGTGATGGTAGCCTTGAGGTGCGTGTTGGTTCGTTGCGTCATGAGGAAGTCCACGAGGACTTCTAGTGCCGGGAGAAGCAATTGTAGGAGTATCGTAGGGTAATGTCATTTTCCGAACGGTTTTCGGTGACCTTCTCCGTGTGCTTCCGGTCCCCGCCGCTGTGGTAGAGAATTATTGCTGACACTGCCCCGAGTTGCTTATTACCGTCCGCCCAGTTCCTGTCAGAGTGGACTCCTGCTCCGAATGGGGTTGGACACGTCAGATGAAAGTGATGGAGTGGTTGGCAATGCCTGTGACTCCAGTGAGGACGTCGGCAGGCATAATAAAGTGGGAATATACCCAGACGAGTAAGGCTGTGCAAGCGACAGGCATGACAGGAGATTGAGAATATGGACGCCGTGGCCCAGGAATCCAAAGAGGTGTTGTGTGAGACTGTGAGTCCAACCGACTCCAACGGCCCTGCCACTGCCACGGGTTATGAGGGCCCGTTCGGGAATCTTGTCACGCTTCGAGATACCAGCCCAGCCAAAACCTTTTTCTGAGAAATGTTGCCGCGTGTGCTGTTCGGGAACAAGTTTCAGCTTGCCTGAGATTATGTTTGAGTCAGACAACGCCGGCGAAGGCGAAATCGCAGATAGCGCGACCCGCGTGACACTGCGTGATGGTCGTATTACCCTTCCGTGTCACACTTGAGCTCGGCATGTCTCCTGAACCGCATCTCTATCTGGACCCCCCAAATTACAATATTGATCGCGCGAGATTCTGTTTCACTTTCTTTTGCTGGTCGAGCCCTAACGTTTATTCCTAGTGCAGCGCCATATTACAGGTACATGCCACGGGTTCACGGTACGAATATGGTAAGCCGTACCGAGTACCGTACCCAACTTGAAGCTTGCTTGAAGGCCCGTGGCGGTGACGGTTTACCCCTACCTGTGTAGTTCTAGTTCCCTTTCCCTAAATGACAAGCGTTGCTTTTGCTTTTCCAAGGCGTGCACCATGAGATTCAAATGCCCTCATCCAAAATGCCCAATGACGTTCAAGAGCCAATGTGGGTGTACTTATCATCTTCGAGTGGTCCACTCTAGGTCTTTCGAATCGAATGGTCCAGCCAACGTGCAAGACTATGACTGGGATGACGGGCCCGAACACTATAATGAGGACTACCAGCCTGGGCACATTGACGACTCGGATTCAAGTATACAGCCTGCTACTCGTTCAAGCCCTGCTCCGTTGGCCAATGATATGGCCCAGGGTCAAGTTGGTGGCACCGGAGAGAGGAAAGAACATCCTCGTTTGACTGGTACGCCCATTTTTGCCTGGGCCCTCCAAGTCTATGACGCATTGGCACTGATTGCTGATACTGAACGAACCGTGACAATCAGCACTTCCATGCGACCCACATGGCAACTTCCTCCCACTAGGCACACCGCCGCCGCCACGAGCAACTGCGCCACAAGGAGACTGGAGTCCCTTCAATAATGAAGTGCAGTTCATGCTAGCCGATCTTCTATATAGGCGTGCAGAGCTTTCTACTGCAAACATCGATGCGCTTCTTGAGTTATGGGCCACATCTATGGCTGAATTCGACGGTTCTGCACCATTCCAATCATATCAGGAGATGCACGCACGCATTGATTCATCCAAGCTTGGCGACGTTCCTTGGGAATGCCTAGTGACAGGGTACTCTGAAAATGTCGACGAGCACTCACCTTCCTGGATGAAGAGAAGCTATGAAGTCTGGTATCGCAACCCCGATGCTGTTGTATCGACGATGCTAGAGAATCCCGACTTCAGCGAGCAGTTCGACTTGCGCCCATATATTGACCTCGGTGCAGATGGAAAGCGTCATTGGAACAATGTGATGTCTGGGAACGTCGCTTGGAGACGCTGCGTAAGCCATACGATCTCCATATCCACTAGGACTGTGACCTGATCCTCCTATATGTAGGACGAGATTATAGAGCACAACCCGAGCGCACGGGGCGCGATGTATTGCCCAATCATCCTTGGCAGCGACAAGACAACCGTATCCGTGGCAACTGGTCATGTCGAGTACCATCCCCTATATCTATCAATCGGTAATCCTCACAATACTGTCCGCCGTGCACACCGTAATGCGGTGGTACCAATCGCTTTCCTTGCCATTCCCAAGTGTCTGTGATTTCCCCGACGACTGTTATGCCACATAACTGAAAGAAACCGAAATCTTTAATTCAGGCGAACGTCGCTACGATGAAGAAGAGACGTTTCGTAAATTTAAATACAAACTCTATCATTCGTCAATTGCAGCCGTCCTACGCCCATTGGATCCAGGGATGAGAGCCCCCGTTGTTCGCAGATGCCCAGACGGACATTTTAGGCGTGTTGTATATGACCTTATCGCCTTCATCGCTGATTACCCTGAGCAAGCAATGCTTACCGGTATCTATCAGGGCTGGTGTCCCAAGTGGGTGCATTATTTAAATTTCGGAGTCGTTGTGCTCACTGGCAGCTGCATGCTCTCATTATCAGATGTACATCTCATCGTGGCAACCTTGACTCGGACATACATTCAGGCCGTCGGACGTCAAGACTTACGGAAAATCTGAGAGATCTATTTGATTCGAAAACACTACGGTTCGAGTACGGAATTGATCGTGATATCATAGTACGTTTAATTCTTGCTTACTCGAGTCTTACAATCTACGTTTTACATGGCTGATAATAGTTTTGCAGCCCTTCACGTTGGACTTCCCACGTGTTGACATCTATGCAATGATCTCACCGGACCTATTACACCAGCTGATCAAGGGCACATTCAAGGACCATTTAGTGACATGGGTATGCAAATACCTAATTGCAAAGCACGGCCACAGTAAGGCGGACATCATCCTTGATGACATAGATCGGCGGTATGGCATTAGCACAATTGAGAATGATGCTCTTTCTAACATGCGAGCAGTATTGCCTCTGTGCCGCCTTTCCCAGGCCTCCGCCGATTTCCTCAAGGTCGCCGTTTCAAGCAGTGGACAGGGGATGACTCAAAGGCGTTGATGAAGGTATTGTCTTAATCAGCACTTCAAGTTAACTATAGGGATTACTGAGTCCGAGCCATCTCGTAGGTGTATGTACCTGCAATTGTAGGGCATGTACCGGATAATATCGTCATGTGTCTAGTTGCTTTTCTGGATGCATGCTACATTACTCGACGACAAGACATCGACTCTGAAGCCTTGGACGCCCTCGATGATGCATTACACAAGTTCCGCGAGCTCCGCAAAGTGTTCCAGATCCCGGACGTCCGGGAAAAGGGATTCTCACTCCCAAGGCAGCATTCGCTCTTCCACTACCGCCGTCAAATCGAAGACTTTGGGGCGCCCGGGGGGCTCTGTTCTTCGATCACGGAATCCCGCCATATTACAGCCGTCAAGAAACCATGGCGCCGGTCCAATCGGTACAACGCATTAGGTCAGATGCTTGTTACCAACCAGCGGCTGGATAAACTTGCTGCTATGCGCAGCGACTTCGCTGCGCGCGGGATGTTATCAACCGGACAAGCTACAGGGGGACAAATACCAGACACCTTAGGGCCTTCGCGACAGGTTTTTGGTGATGACGAGGACGATGGGCCGGTGGAAGAATGTCAGGATGTCCTTGGGCATGTCATTTTGGCCCAAACTCGTGGTACGCTGTTCTCTCTTACTGATGGGTTAACTTACCTAACTTCTGCATAGAACGAAAGTATCCCCGGGACATTGAGGGCCTTTCTGACTACATAGGCATTCCGGATCTCCATTATATGACCCTGGAATGTGTTGCAACACAGCTTGGGAAAAGCACCGATGATTGTCTCCCCATCAACGTCAAGATTTCCGTGTTTCATTCAGCGGTGGCAACGTTTTATGCCCCGAGTGACCCAAGTGGCACACATGGTATGCGACGCGAGCGGATTCGCTCCACACCTACATGGCGAGGCCAAAAGCCACGTCGTGACTGTGCATTCGTCGTCGAGGATGAGACGAAGCCAGGGATGAATGGGATGGCCGTCGTAAGAGTCATGCTCTTCTTCTCATTTGAATATGAAAAGGTTTACTACCCCTGCGCTCTTGTGGAGTGGTTTGACAGGGTACGACATGACCCAGTTACGGGGCTGTGGATTGTTCGCCCAGACATCACACAGGGCAGACGAAACCAATCGGTCCTCCATCTGGATTCATTCTTGCGCGGCGCACATCTGATTCCTGTTTATGGTAGGGCAAATTTGCCAGTTGACTTCGACTACAGCTACTCCCTAGATGCATTTAACGCATTTTATGTAAATAAGTACATAGATCACCATGCAAATGAGATTGCATTCTAGAGCGTACAACAGTGCGGTCGTGAAACATAAGGTTTCGGGCAATTGCGAGATTTTTTAAACTCGGTAGAAGTTAATTCTGAACTTTGTTTCGCGACCGCAAAATTGCGTACGCTGCTGAAGCGCTAAATATGTTCAAGACTCCAAATCGCCTCTCACTCAAAAAAAAGACTAGGCTTCGTATTTGCCGTCTTCCGCCTCCCCGTCAGCTCAATCTTATTCATATTCATTAATCGGAAAGTGCTCGGCATAACTTTTTTGGAAGTGGGGCCTCGCGCCATTCATTGACTTCTCACGTCCTTCTCACAAGCCGTCCTTGTCGCCATCGGAGCAGTCAGTCACTCTCTTGTCTGACACCTCGCCTAACGCCACCGTGACAACGCCACTAGCATGCAGAACCCCTTGATAGGTGTTCTTTTCCAACTGTCTTCGCACTCACCGAGTGACCTTTCTCCTCTTGAAATAGCCCCTTGGTCGTGCTCCCCCTGGTTCACGCTTTCGCCATTCACAGGACCCGCGAACCGTATCCTAATGCTCCACTCGCAGTTAGAAGACACCCCGGGTAAGCCTTTTTACCATCTACCCTTCCTATCTCCTTTCGTTTATATTGCAGTACTGACTGTCTTTTTTTCTACACTGCTACGTATTGACTGCGCCGTGCCGTCGAAATTCCACCCAACTCATCAGTTGCGGATGCAACTCTGCCACAAAACACGCATCCCGTTCTGAAGGCTCCGGTCGCATGGCCGGATTATACGGAGATTCTTTTTCCTCCTGGGGTGATTGCCCAAGAAGCGACACTAGATCACCAGCGTCCCCTCATCCGAATGATTATCAAAGGGGCATTCCAACATGTCATGGCCAATCTTATATCCGTGCATGCCTTTCCGGAGGCCACACTCCTCGGGTTATTTATCAGGGATGGACTCTTGATTGCAGCCGACAGTTACCGACCTGTCTCAACTGTTGCGACTGTGATCTACAGGCGGCTCGGGAAGGACGAAGCCTATGTGGCCCAGATGGCATCCTTCGTGAGTCTTTTGTGTGTTTTTTTCGAGGATTGCTTCGGAGTTGCGTTTCACAGGTACAGACTCAAATATGCGCCTTTCGAGGCAAAGTCCACGAAGTCTGCCGTAGACTCATCAAGGCTACAATCTTGGGGTTAGGCTCGGCCTCTGAGATAGCTCAGTATATGGAGCAGCAAGAGAAGGTGTACAGTCCTATGATAGCACAGCCGGGTGTGAGTGAAGAATTTAATATTAACGGGCTTACTAACACTGGGCCAGTGCCATAGATACTATGAAGTCTTGCTGCACTCATGCTCGCAAAAAAATGACTGGTTTATCAGGGCCATCACGGATCTCTTCTTCATTGGAGAGGCCTCAGAGGGGTCATTTGAGCAGCACTTTATTCAACACTTTCCTGTCTTTCAAGGCGAGGAGGAGAGCTATCGCGAGGTTCCGGAAGCCATGGTTGCGCTAGTAGGAACCGCTGTGAGTGCTTCGGTTATCCTATATGAGTACCGTATCCAGGCTAACCAGATTCAAGTTGTATGTTGCCCTGCTTGAATGGCGTTCGGGCACATTTCATGCATTGGAATTTACTGAAAACGAGCTCCGGGCTGTATATGAAGGCTATATTGGGTTGCTCACTAATTTGTCCGAGACGGCTCCAGGTGATTTCCACCTGGTGATGACCGATATTTACATTTTGGCAAAGTGGGTTGAATATTCATTGCCTTACAATCCTGCGATCTGATGGGTGTTTCCATTGCAGGGCTGCATCTTGAAGAACGTCCTTGATAACCGGGGCCTGGCAACAACTTGAAAACGAAGGCATTTGACCGCTGGAGGTAGCGTAGCGGTGAACTTGGCACTTGATTTTATCGGTACAAATTGCGTTTCAAATATATTTCTTAAGAGTTCTCCATCACAACGTTGGCACAAAATTTATGACCGCGGTAATCTGGGTCACTGTGTTAGACGGCTAATAATTTGACGCGAGGGTCTACGCCGAGAGTGCATGACGAAAGGAGGTGTGAAACTATAGTACGGTGTTGCATTGGAGCCTCGCCTGTTGGAGTGAGGAGTTTAACGTATGTGGGGGATCGGGAAACCCAGAATGATCGGGTGGGCGACGTAAATCGATGGAAAACGAGGGCGTGGATGGCCCTGCGGTATGATCCGCAGACGAGAGGTTACGCCTCCGCTGGTTTTGATGCGAGATGGAACGGCATATATACTGTATCTATTTTGTTTGCCGAGGGTAATGTTACGTTGCGATTTCACATTTTATTCGAAGGGAATACTAAGGAGGAAAGAATCTCGCGTGATAGCGAGGGAGGTCAGCGACGCGAAATGTCTGTAGCCCAGATGCGCCCCTGCGAATTGAACTGATTTTGCGGAGTTGAGCGTAGTGATGCGGAGAGTGAAGTAGAA
>QFEY01005408.1:0-10686 GCA_003316435.1 Russula virescens | reverse complement strand
GGACGCAACGAGAGTCTCAACGCATCAGTGAGCCCCGTGGCTTTCTCATGGAGTCCGCAATACCCAAGAACGTCTCCGCAAGCCGGACCTGGGCGATCTCAACGTTAGGGGACCTTCATCGTGGAAGATGCCCTGAATTCTCACCGTATCGAGAGCAACAGAGAAAGAGGAAGGGACGGAAGCTGTTGGGGGTCTAAGAGGATCGCGAGGTGCATTATTCTGGATTCCGAGAGCGGTATTGGCCATCCTACGGAGGGAAGAGGACGAAGAGTCTGAACCGAAGGAGATGGAATGGAAAGACAGCGGCATTCTTCGAGAAAGGTAAGTGACCAGCCTGCACTGGAAGAAAACAACACACCCAAGTCGAACTGCGGTACGACAAAGATCTTGGATGGCAGTGTCGGGTACTGAGCATATACCGTCCGATAGGAAGATCAAGACCGGTGTCCTGAGTTGGGGAAACATCAAAAAAAATAAACTACACAAGTTAAATCAGGTTACTAGCCTCTCCGTGCTCCAGTTTTGTTCCATCACAGTTTGACCTTTTCGAAGAGCTGTAGTGAAATCAGTACCACCAGCAGCTTGGTGGGGAAGGACGGTGTCCAACAGTTCGTCCGGGGAACTCGTGAAATCATTGGTTAGTACGATCGTAGCTGTTCCGTTGAAAAGGATGACACTATATGCATCGCGCCGCGAGCCAACGGTCTGTCGGCTCCCAGTAGTTGTAGCATGGCGGGCCACCCAAAAGCTATACAGTGCCGAATAAACCGCACCAAGCCTATTATTGGCAACTCGCTGGATTTGAGTAGTCATTGGGGCATCAGCAAGCGGTCGGCGGTCATTGAAAGACATCGAACCAGATCTATAAGTACGGATGTGAGACACTACACACACTTGTCAACAAATGTTCAACCTGTCGACGACAAATATCCTATATTTTCTGTGTTCTGAGATCTCTGAGTGACGTGACGCAGGAAAGGGCCTTACACATGGAATGCTTGCTGCATCACAACAGGGTTATTGCATTCGAATTGATGCCCATCGTTAGAGATATAGCCAAGGCCGTTCACCAGGTCGTCGGGGTTTCTGCGGACATGGAACATGGGCAACGTGCAATACGATGGTTGACCCGTGCCGGCTGCGGTTCCTGAGTGTTCAGGCCCTAGATATGCGAACGTTCAGCCACCGAAAGAAGCGAGCTATCACAGCCACGACCCACCGGGGCACATGGCATCGCTGGTCCACGTGTAAGTCATGTATTTAGGCCTAGGGGGTTGACGCACCATTTAGCAAAATTCGTCTGCTCATCGCGGGTGTATGGGTCTAGTCATAACCTCAGTGCTTAGCTCGACGAGGGAAACATGCCAGTGACCTTTGAAGCCTGAAGACAATGCTCAAATTCAATTCGACATGAAATCAGGATCGTGGACGCACCCATTCTACGCCAATGAAGTCTATGAGTGATAGCATCTTTGGGTTTGTTCGGTTCTGGAACCATCCTTTCATTGATGTGTTGGACCTCTGCACCATCGCAATGACCATTCGTTTCGGTACGGCAGTAATCGATGTGTACGTGTCTGCCTATCGATGTGCAAACAAGATTGCACATCATCGGCGCTCCCTCGTCATTGGACGAAAACTTGCGACCTCCCAATTCGAGTGTTGTCCCATCTTGGCCATCAACTGCCCAGCGCGTCTGTGTCATGGAACCATGGCTTGTTTCGTGTTCTTGCTGAGGGTGACCTTAGCGGATTGAACGACAATCGTCAACATCTGCCACAGTTGGCGAAGTGGTACTTTACCGAGCGGCAAGGTACAAAAATAGCCACAGCCCTCACAGCTATATTGTGTAAGCATCTTCGAAGCCATTAAACGCCCCAAAGTCGCTCACCGAGCCTCGCAGAAGTGGAACGGCCGGCTATCTTTACTATGGGTGTGTGGTCCTCCATGTGACGTTTGTCCTTGAGGAATAGTCCTAACGCATGGCAATCGTTTTGCGACTTATTCGAGGTCAGCACGATGCCACAATACTTGATTCTCAACCTCAACAAACCTTGCGTATACTATAGCCAGAGGGAAAAAGCGATCAGAAAGGCGTAATAGATGATAGTAGTGGAACAATTTACCTTGGTATATTGGAATGTTTCATGTCTGCCTGTGAAAGTAGCCTGAATGGACTGGGGAGCCGTGTCGATTTGACAGATTCCTTGATCAGAGCACGGCTCCGAGCATGTATGCATTTCTCTGTACGTAACTCTGTGGAGGTACTATAGATTTTCGAATAGCGAACCCACTAACCCACACAAGTGATGCGTTGCCGGAGTAAGTCCATGCAAGTGTGGCTTGTCACAAAGCCGCTTGCAGAGTTCGCATGTCGACGGACAGAGCCTTGTGTCACAGGAATGGATGTCGTGGACTTGGTCACTGTAAACGTGATGTCATTGGCCGAAAGAGTAGTGTGTCAGACCAACCCACCTGGGAATACTACAGAGTTCTTGACAGGAATAGATCTTTCCATCCGGCAATGTCATCCCTCGGAGGTCGCAAGGCTAGTAATACTCATCGCAGTAAATAAAAGCTCTGCACTATTAAATGTCAACTCATACCTCGCCGCACATATGAACGAGCGCGGAACATAGGTGGCCTTCATCCTGTGGGTGTCCAATGACCTATGATTACATAAGCACATTGATGCTTAGGCTGCTTCGGCAAGCAATTGTCAAACTAACTTTCGTACAGTCCTCTAAGCAACCTCGCTTTCCGAATAGTTTGCAAGGTTCTCCACATAGGTGAGCATTTACAACGCAACTGAAAAAGGATGGAAATTAGTATTCAAAATCTAGGGCACTCGCTGAGTCTCGCTCAGAGTCGCTTCACGTACATATGCTTTCCTGCATGTCCAGCGCTGTCCTCTTCCTAAGTAACAACGACAGATAAATATGGGATAACGTACCGTGTGCCGCATAGTTTAGGATCATCTTCACAGAACCCACAGCTGTGCGCACAGTTGTGATCAGTGCTACAACTATGTTCACCCTCGTGGAGCCGACCACGGATGCAAAGGAGATTGCACGATGCACATTGAGCACCGCAGAGTTGGACATTTGTCCTCAACTCGATGACCATGTTGTCAAATCTTCGGTGTAAATCCTCTATCGCTGCGTGACCGCCTTCGAACCTGCCCAAATTGCAATCCAACCACGATCGCACGTGATTGACACGTAGGTCGACCAATCCGTGAATGTACGATACGAGGGCTGCCAGCCAGTCAGCGTCAGGAATGAATTGCCGTGGCGCGATCGGGTTCCAAGACCCGGATAATGCAGTGAGATGCATCTCTATATTGTCCGGTAGAATTGGCTGCCCATCAGAGATGGCAAATCTTGCCATAGTATCGTTGCTTTCTAGTATGACGTCGGTGTCCATATCCTGAGAACTTGATCAGAGATTGGGCGTCATGCCTCAAAATACTAAGTTACGGAACCTTGAGGGGCTCAAGCTGAAGTTCAATTTCTGCGAACCCCGTGGAAAGTGCGATTGGTAAGCGAACAGAGAGTGATTTAGCACGGTGCTCGGCCATGGTCTCTGTGTAAGAAATGAGTTCAAGGGCCAAAGAGAAATGATAGAGCAACGGACGAGAAAGTGCACCCCAATCATTTGTCTGAAAATCAACATTGAATACACTGACATTGGCAACGAGAAGGGTTGGCATACCTTAATCTTGGCCATAAGCGTTTTGATGGTATGTAGGAATTCGCCGGCGGTCGGATGGGAAACCTTCTGAAAGTCAAGCCGCCTCTTAAGAGTTGTGAATAGTTTATAGAATTCCTTCGATTCAATCACGGGCCAAGGTATAATATCCAACTTCCCGCCGTGCAGACGCGAGATGAAGTTGGCATCTTGTTCTTGCTCAACGATGCTTTGAAATTTGAGAGAAAATCTACGGGCGCACATTAGATTGGGAATCAATCTTAGATTCAGTGAAACCTTACTCCCGGGCGATCTCAACTTTGTCTGATTCTACAACGTCCTGTCGAGAAGTCAGGTGATGCCCATATGTATATGGCCGTCGGGTATATATATACCTTAATGATAATGACAAGCGTAGATTGGAAAAGAGATGGGTTCGAGGTAGGATCCAAGACAGACGCGCTAGACTGGAAGGACTGAAAGAGGCTACTGATATCCCGACCGAACGCGAAATTGTTGCGGAAGAGGACCTATTGGATCTCAAAAAAAGCTCTTCCACCAAATACCGCCGACGTACTAGATTGGAAATTGCTGTATTGAATAAAACAAGAAGCGTATCTTCTTGAAGCGACCTTTCGACGCTGTCCACACCTGGAATTTATTGAGTCATTGGTTAGAACGAGCAACCAGGGAAGTCGGTCCGACCTTCGAAATCAAGTGCCACAATCAGTTCTTCATCTGTAGGTGTCACCGACATCCAGACACCCTCTGCAAGTGCCAACTCCGAGTTAGTCCTGGATGTCATGAAATATGTACAAGCGTACCCGTTGTCCGCATAGCGCTCCCCGCAAATGATGTATCCACGAGATGGTTCAGCGAGAAGCTCTTTCCCACGGACTGCTGGCCCATAGATGACACGACCTTAACAGGCTACGCAGAAGAGCATCAGCGATCGTAGTATATGCAACAGACGCTGGGAATCATACCTTCGAGGCCATATAGGATTGGAAAATAGACTCATACCAACCGAAAGAGAGCTTGTCTACGATCTGGTTAACGTCGGCGCCAAGGAGAGACCTCTCCAACTCGGCAGAGATGACTCCATTTGCCAGGGGAATGAACCTATTTTCGCGGCAAACGGCAATATGAATGGGAATGAGGCAAAGGAGGTCGACAAGCCATTCCCCGACGCGATATCGAGATAAGTTCCAGTTCGTGTCAACTGTCGTCTTCGTCCTGAATGATTCAAAAGTGGTGGCAGACACCTTGATACTACGTAGTTCATCGCCCGCAGGTTTCCTGGTTGACTTGACAAATCCCTGAATAAGATCGGAGAAATAAGAAGCAAACGGTAGCGTGGGGGTCCTAGTAATAAAGACCAGGCACCTCTGGCACCGTTCGCTCGAGGATGTGATAGTGCGGCGCTTCACAGCAGGGAGAACAGGAAAACGCGTCCAAACTTCCTTGTAACAGTCCAGTAAGCTGTTGTGCTGGGTGTGAACCGCGCCATTCTTTGACGCGTGTTTGCTGCCTTTTTCTTGGAATATAATCTCCGTAACCTTTCTTGTGATGTCGATGGCCACGGAGTTAACACATTGCGCGTCCAAATCGAGGGCGAGAAGGAAGACACGTCCACGACCGCCGATCGATGTCACGACAGCACCTTCGAGAGGAAATGTCGGGTATTGCAGCGTTATTCCGTCAGTAGAGCCAAACGTCTCCCAATGATAAGCGGTGAGGCAGGGTTGCGAGCCCTGAGACTGGAAAACAAGGAGGCAAGATCCATCTGGGGACGGGTATACGGCATTGGGGAGGGATGAGAGTTGCAACGAGGCAGGTCTACAACCACGCATGCGGCTCAGTGATTTATACTCGATACAATAGGAATGAGAACTCGAGATCTTACCTGACTTGTTGTGTAACAAATGAAAAGATCCGGACCTGCAAGTTGGAGTCCACCATTACAACCTCGTCGCTTCCACATACGGAACACATTTGCAAAATGGTGATATCTGGTTGTCCATACCACGGAGTCAGACTGATAGCACTCCCCTGACCTTGGAGCGTCTTGAAGGTTTCGTCGAACACGAACTGGTGAAGTTGCATCTTGACGTGTGACTCAGCAAAGCAGGACCTACTAAGGACATAGAACATACTTTTGCCGAAGCGCACACCGCTAACATTCGCTTCACCTCGTCATATGCAAACAACACGTCTCCGCCAATCCTGTCACGGTTAAGAAATTTGATGGCCTTCGCCCGCTGTATGGCCGCATCCATTTCCGACAGACGCTCTAGATAAAGGGCATACTTGTCCCGATCAGCAAGAACAAGAAGAAGCCTTTCGTTTCCGAGAAGCTTGCGAAAGCTGATAAGAGATTACATGGCGGAGAAGTGGCTTGACGGGATATGACACATACACAATATCAAGGCCAAGTCGTAGATGAAGCACGCCTGAGCGTTGATCGCCCACGACAGGATTGGGTACGTGCTTGGAATCAAATTGCATCATGTGCCTGTCGTCGCTCGTTAAGTCCATGAGGTGAACCCGAAACCTAAGTTTTGCATCCTCAGGCTCCTCTCTGCAACCAATGATTTTATACTCTTAATAGCCACGAAGACATTACCATGTGAAGATCGTCGACCTCTAAGAACCGATACGCCTACCTGGTGACAAAGACTTTCCGCATTGCTGAATGTCATCAATGCGTAGCACACTACATGCGTTAAGTCATCAGCCTTGACAGGAATGGCCCAAACTCACGAGGTTCTCCGTCCAGCAGAGCTTTGATTGACGTCCAAAATGAACTTGACCCGTATGTCATCCAGCGTGGCCCTCTCCTCTATCTCAAACTCACGCCCAATTCTTCTTTTGCATTCCTCCTGTTGCATGTGTATTACACGGTGAGTCATCTTTTTCACTGTTTCATCGATCGAAGACGATAGGTGGGAATGAGCGAGGGCCATGGCCTCATGGATCGGGCCCGCTAGGTCCTCATCTTGCATACTCTTGAGTTGGCCGAGAAAATCGGAGTCAGAGATATTGTTTGTTATTTTTCTCGCTTCCTTCCGCAGCGACTCCTCGGTTGTGCCCTTTGACCAGGTAATGTAACCCATAGCCGTTGAAAACCAAGATGATTTTTTGGGTTCTTTGCTTTTGTCGGACTTGAGAAGCACTTGTTCAGCATGGCGAAGGTCGTCCACAGAAAGGAGTGCTTGAATGAGCTCTGTGCGTTTTCTAGAGGCCAGCTGTGGGCGCTCGTTCAGATGGTGTAGCACAAAGGTCAGATGCTCCTTCAATGATCTGAATGCGGTGGCCTTCACAACATCGAACTTCGCTTTTTCGACGTGATGACGGTAGATGCTATCGAATTCAAGGTACAATCGACGGAGATCATTGACCTGGGGTGGTTCTGAGAAAGGGGATGAGTTGAGTGGAAAGGCAAATATTAAAGTTCCTACGTGTGGCCCCGTGATTCGCATCAGAATTACGGTTGACTGGCACACGAGATGAAAGCGCATCACGTTCGATTGAGCTGTGCAGAAATCCCGCCTTAGTATATGGTACTCGGAAAGAGGTTAAAAAGACGCACGGAAAGATTTTTATCACGTCGTCGACAACTTCATCTCGAAGAGCAAGCCACAAAGAGGATTCCTGACTGGTGAGTTCTTTATCTACTTGATCTTGTCTCTTTGCTAATTTTTCACGAAGCGAATTGCGAGCGCTCGTCATCGCGACATCTAACTCCTTACATTGCTCCGGGAAAATAGTCGAGATTGCTACATCGATGAGGATCTGAACAGCATCATGCCCAAGGGACTCTGATAGGAGTAGGGCGTTCTCCTCGCTGAGACAGAATGAGTACGGCGCCCACAAAAATATTTACAGTAGTACGTACAGCAACCGCTTCAAGTAAAACTTGGTGACTGGGTGTTGTCCAAGACTAACTGATCGGGTTTTCTGATGAACATAGGAGGCGGTCCAGAATCCTTGAGTAGTTTCCCCATGGAGAAGGCTAGGCAGGAATATCGAGGGATCCGCGAGACACTCAGCAGGACGCACGTAACGTGAAATGTGGGGTGAATTCATCTTAAATACGTCAGCAATGAGTGTGGATCTGATGGATAACAGGGACTACCTTAAAACCAGGGCGTAACGTTGCACTTTCTTCCTGTTCATTCCGCTTTGCGACCTCATATGTAAATAGTCTGTCCTCGTCGCCATCGTCTATATCGATAGATTCGGTATCGCTATCATCGTCACCCCAAACCAAAGAGGTGGAATGTGTCATGGATAACAGCGCGATCACTTGGTCACATATTTTCGTAAGATACCTACTCAAAGCATGAGATGGTCGAAGTGAATAGGACTGTTTGTGGCTCCGCACCGCATGAACGTGACTCTATTCCGGCAAACTGAAGAAGTCGCAGAATCATTCCAAGTCGATTCCTCGGGCCAATATATGATATAATGATGTCCCTGAGTGGGATCCACCTGCCCAGCAGCTACGATATATAGTCCAGACGATAAGGTCGGCCTGGAACTACTATGCTCAGCTGGAACAAGTAGCAAACGGGCACTAAGGGTTCAATTAGCCAAGGAGATTGTAAAACTGACAAAAGAAGAGCACGTACATGTCCTCGTTAACTACATCGAAAGATCGCAACAAGCGTACAATCTCAGTCTTGGACCCATAGACGCCGACAGGTTTGATCATGAATTGATCGAGGGTTTTGAAATCAACTTTAGTGACAGAGGCGTATGCACCAGGACATATCGTGTGGATAAATTGTTCGAGAGAATCCTGTGCAATGATGACCTTATCAACTGAAATACAGATCAGCCTGTGTGTAGCGTGTCTTGAGAATGTCCTTTACCACAGCCGTTGCTCCCGGATTCGCTGATGAGATCCAACAGGCGGTACATGCCTTTGATTTCCTGAGCCAGGTCCATAGGTAGAGGCCGAGAGACTCTCTTGTCGTGTGATTCCTTTCCAACAGAGTCTACACGACCGGTGTGTGTGTGTGTGCGTACGTTAGATATTTTTTCGTCGGTGAATAAAGATTAAGAAAAATGGGGTAATGAATGACAGTAATGCCACTTACCAGCATTCCCCGCCTCTGAGTGGCCCGTATTCATAGATGACACGTGCCCTGCGCGCGAGGGGAACATGCTAGGAGGAGCGTATGAGGTATTGGAGTTCATTGAGGAGAGTGGCGAGAGGCAGGAATGCGAAGCCTGGGAACTCTAATCGATTCGGTCTCCTTTTGTATGCAATGGCAGACACCGGTCATTGGGTTTCCTTTCATTACAAGGATCGAGGCAAGCCTGGATGTTTTGTCTCATTGTGAGAACCGGTGTGCTTCAGGAGAAGCACGCAATGATGAGCGGGTTACATATTCAAGGCACTTCAAGGGTCATAAGACAGAACCCTGTGTCATCCGTGTGATGCCGCACTCATGCGCAGTAAGAAGCGTCGCCACATGTTAACCCATGGCCAATCACGGTGCACAACAACAACGCCATAGATGTAATTACGTTCCATTAGAGAAGCCGCGGAAGGGGGTAGGACAGCGGTGAGGTGGACGTCAGCAGTACGTCAGCCATGCTAACCTTTACGCCCTGCGAGTTGCCCTGTGCCCGACATTGGTGGCCTGATCACGTGCGTATCTCTATCACCCCTCTATCATATCGTATCCATAACCATCACCCAGATGGCATCGACGTCCTCCCCCAAGATGTCCACACGCCCCCATAGTCACTCTCGCCCCCCAAAACGATTCTTCGAAAGGGATGCCAAAGCCATCTCCCACAGCGTTCTGGCGGAAGGCGCAGAACATGTCGTTTCGTATGGCGGCACCAGCCAGTACAGCGGGGACGGTGCCGGCGTATCAGCCTGCGGACTCGCAGCGCTGAACTTCGCGAGGGTCGTCTTCTCCATAGAGCAAAGGGGTCTGCAAGATGAAGCTCTTCTGCAGGCTGTATTGGCTCGCGAGTGCGCAGAGGTGCGAGCTTCGCTATACCCTCTTCCCTACCGAGCACAGCCTTATCTCCCCAGGAAATCACTACGATATGCGCATTGTGGTCTGGTAACCTTCATCTAGAGGTCGAAGACATCTGTCGCGTTCCCTTGTTCGACAAAACCTTGAAGCTAAAAACGACTACATACAGTCACCCCGGAGTCTCAGAGTTCAAATCCTTACTCACGTAAGTACACGGTCAATGACCGAAAGCAGTAGCCGATAACTATCCTTGTATGAAGGGAATTGAACAACCTTGAATCGTCAGCAGTCGCCATCATCACCCGTCCTCCTGAGATTATTGCATGCTTAAAACTGCGACTTAAGCCCCGGAACGCCTTCATTATCTTCGACTCTCACCCCCGTCCATCCCACCCCAACGGTGCTGGGATGACCGTCAGCACTTCGACCGAGGGCATTGCCCGTCGGCTTACCGAACTCCTTCCCACTGTCGACCTTCCGGACAGTTTCCTTCAGTGGCAGGCTCAGCTCCTAGCCAACTACAGCGGGCACGTATTTATACCACAAGGCACGGAGATGTCCACACCGACATTGTGGCAAGCAGTTCTCGAGTCCAGCCTCGCCCAACTATCTATGCAGGCGGAGGTCGCCGATCTGCGCTCGCAGAATGACCTCCTGAAAAGCGAACAGCAACGTTTGGAAAGCGAGATCAAAGAAGCGGAGGTGCGGAGCCGACGGCAAGAGAGGCTAATACAGCAACTGGAAGCATCCGCAGCCAGCTCCAAATACTACCGCGCTTCTACGCCTCCAAGACGCATGTCGTCGCCAACTCACTATTCATATAACCCGTTTTCTTCCAGGGCGTCTACTTCTACCTCTACCTTTGCCTCTACCTCTACCTCTACCTCTACCTCTACCTCTACCTCTACATCCCCCTTCGCTTCCTCTTCCGCAGATTCAAGGTCAAGTCGCACATATGGTCACCCTGGCAGCATACCGACCCCAAGACCAACTC
>QFEY01005407.1:0-10640 GCA_003316435.1 Russula virescens | reverse complement strand
GGACGCAACGAGAGTCTCAACGCATCAGTGAGCCCCGTGGCTTTCTCATGGAGTCCGCAATACCTAAGAACGTCTCCGCAAGCCGGACCTGGGCGATCTCAACGTTAGGGGACTTTCATCGCGGAAGATGCCCTGAATTTCTCACCGTATCGAGAGCGACAGAGAAAGAGGAAGGGACGGAAGCTGTTGGGGGTCTAAAAGGATCGCGAGGTGCATTATTCTGGATTCCGAGAGCAGTATTGGCCATCCTACGGAGGGAAGAAGACGAAGTGTCTGGACCGAAGGAGATGGAATGGAAAGACAGCGGCATTCTTCGAGAAAGGTAAGTGACCAACCTACACTGGAAGAAAATGACACACCCAAGCCGAACTGCGGTACGACAAA
Organism: Russula virescens; assembly: GCA_003316435.1. Lineage (NCBI taxonomy): Eukaryota > Fungi > Basidiomycota > Agaricomycetes > Russulales > Russulaceae > Russula > Russula virescens. Next base: position 10,256 of record QFEY01005407.1, on the reverse strand, counting down.
GATCTTGGACGGCAGTGTCGGGTACTGAGCATTCACCGTCAGATAGGAAGATTAAGACCGGTGTCCTGAGTTGGGGAAATATCAAAATAAAGAAAGTATACAAGCTAAATCAGGTTATTAACCTCTCCGTGCTCCAGTTTTGTTCCATCACAGTTTGGCCTGTTCGGAGAGCTGCCATGAAGTTCGTACTACCACCAGCCTGGTGTGGAAGGACGGTGTTCAACAGTTCATCCGGGGAACTCGTGAAATCATTGGTTAGTACGATCGTAGCTGTTCCATTAAAAAGGATGACAGTATATGCATCGCGCCGCGAGCCAACGGTCTGTCGGCTCCCAGTAGTTGCAGCATGGCGGGCCCCCCAAAAGCTATACAGTGCTGAATAAACTGCACCAAGCCTATTATTGGCAACTCGCTGGATTTGAGTAGTCATTGGGGCATCGGCAAGCGGTCGACGGTCATTGCAAGACATCGAACCAGACCTATAAGTACGGAGATGAGACACTACACAGACTTGTTAACAAATGTTTAACCTGTCAACGACAAATATCCTATATTTTCTGTGTTCTGAGATCTCTGAGTGATGTGACACAAGAGAAAGGGCCTTACACATGGAATGCTTGCTGCATCACAACAGGGTTGTTGCACTCGAACTGATGCCCGTCGTTAGAGATATAGCCAAGGCCATTCACCAGGTCGTCAGGACTTCTGGAGACATGGAACATGGGCAACGTGCAATACGATGATTGTCCCGTGCCGGCTGCGGTTCTTGTGTGTTCAGGCCCTAGATTTATGCATTTTCAGTCATCGAAAGAAGCGAGCTATCAGAGCCACGGCTCACCGGGGCACATTGCATCGCTAGACCACTTGTAAGTCATGTATTTAGGCCTAGGAAGTTGACGCACCATTTGGAAAAAACCGTCTGCTCATCGCGGGTGTATGGGTCTAGTCATAATCTCAGTGCTTAGCTCGACGAGGGAAACATGCCAATGACCTTTGAATCCTGAAGACGACGCTCAAGTTCAACTATATGAGATCAGGATCGTAGACGCACCCATTCTACGCCAATGGAGTCTATGAGTGATAGCGTCTTTGGGTTTGTTCGGTTCCGGAACCATCCTTTCATTGATGTGTTGGACCTCTGCACCATCGCAACGACCGTTCGTTTCGGTACGGCAGTAATCGATGTGTACGTGTCTACCTATCGATGTACAAACAAGATTGCACATCATTGGTGCTCCCTCGTCATTGGACGAGAACTTGCGACCTCCCAATTCTAGTGTTGTCCCGTCTGGGCCATCAACTGCCCAGCGCGTCTGTGTCATGGAACCGTGGCTTGTTTCGTGTTCTTGTTGAGGGTGACCTTAGCAGTTTGAACGACAATCGTCAGCATCTGCCACAGTTGGTGAAGTGGTACTTTACCGAGCGGCAAGGTACAAAAATAGCCACAGCCCTCACAGCTATATTGTGTAAGTATCTTCGAAGCCATTGTATGCTCTAAAGTCGCTCACCGAGCCTCGCAGAAGTGGAACGGCCGGGTATCTTTACTATGGGTGTGTGGTCCCTCATGTGACGTTTGTCCTTGCGGAATAGTCCTAACGCATGGCAGTCGTTTTGCGACTTGTTCGAGGTCAGCACGACGCCACAATACTTGACTCTCAACAAACCTTGCGTATACTATAACCAGAGGGAAAAAACGATCAGAAAGGCGCGATGGATGGTAGTAGTGGAGCGATTTACCTTGGTATATTGGAACGTTTCATGTCTGCCTGTGAAAGTTGCCTGAATGGACTGGGGTGCTGTGTCGATTTGACAGATTCCTTGATCGGAGCACGGCTCTGAGCATGTGTGCGTTTCTCTGTACGTCACCCTGTGCAGTTACTATAGATTTTTGAACCAAGGAAACCACTAACCCACACAAGTGATGCGTTCCCGGAGTAAGCCCATGCAAGTGCGGCTCGTCACAAAGCCGCTTGCAAAGTTCGCATGTCGACGGACAGAGCCTTGTGTCGCAGGAGTGGATGTCGTGGACTTGGTCACTGTAACCGTAGTGTCATTGGCCGAACGGGTGGGACGTATGAAGACCAACCCACCTGGGAATACTACAGAGTTCTTGACAGGAATAGATCTTTCCATCCGGTAATGTCATCCCTTGGAGCTCGCAAGGCTAGTAATACTCATCGCCGTAAACAAAAGCACTGCACTGCCGAAGGTCAACTCATACCTCACCGCACATATGAACCAGCGCGGAACATAGGTGGCCTTCGTCCTGTGGGTGTCCGATGACCTTTGATTACATAAGCACCTTCCAGTTAGAATGCTTTGGCTGCTTCAGCAAGCAATTGTCACACTGACTTGCGTACAGTCCTCTAAGCAACCTCGCTTTCCGAACAGTTTGCAAGGTTCTCCACATAGGTGAGCATTCACAACGCAACTGAAAAAGGATAGGAATTAGCATTCATAATCTAGGGCACTCGCTGGGAGCCGTTTTACGTAGTACGTACATATGCTTTCCTGCGTGCCCAGCGCTGTCCTCTGCCTAAGTAAGAACAATAGATAAATTTGGGATGACGTACCGTGTACCGCATAGTTTAGGGTCGTCTTCACAGAACCCACAGCTATGCGCACACTTGTGATCAGTGCTACAACTATGTTCGCCCTCATGAAGCCGACTACGGATGCAAACGAGATTGCACAAAGCACATTGAGCGCCACAGAGTTGGACATTTGTTCTCAATTCGATGACCATGTTGTCAAATCTTCGGCGCAAATCCTCTATCGCTGCGTGGCCCCCTTCAAACCTGCCCAAATTGCAATCCAACCACGATCGCACGTGATTGACACGTAGGTCGACCAATCCGTTTATGAAAGATACGAGGGCTGCCACCCAATCCGACTCAGGAATGAATTGCCGTGGCATGTTCGGGTTCCAAGACCCTAATAATGCCGTGAGATGCATCTCCATGTTGTCCGGTAGAATTGGCTGTCCATCGGAGATGGCAAATCTTGCCATGGTATCGTTACTTTCCAGTATGACGTCGGTGTCCATATCCTGAGAAACTTGATCAGAGACTGGGAGTCATGCCTCAAAATGATAAGGTACGGAACCTTCAGGGGCTCAAGCTGAAGCTCAGTCTCTGCGAACCCTGTGGAAAGTGCGATCGGTAAGCGAACAGAGAGTGATTTGGCACGGTGCTCGGCCATGGTCTCTGTTGTAAGAATGAGCTCAAGAGCTAAAGAGAAAAACAGAGCAACGGACGAGAAAGTGCTCCCCAATCATTTGTCTGAAATAGACGTTGAATACACTAATGCTGGCAACGAGGAGGGTTGGTATACCTTAATCTTGGCCATGAGCGTTTTGATCGTAAGAAGGAATTCACCGGCGGTTGGATGGGAGACCTTCTGCAGGTCAAGTCGTCTCTTAAGAGTCGTGAATAGTTTATAGAATTCCTTCGATTCAATCACAGGCCATGGTATGATGTCCAACTTCCCGCCATGCAGACGCGAGATGAAGTTGGCATCTTGTTCTTGCTCGACGATGCTCTGAAATTTGAGAGAAAACCTACGAACCGCAAATTAGATGGGGAATCAATGTTAGATTTTGTGAAGCCTTACTCCCGGGCGATCTCAACCTTGTCCGATTCTACAACGTCCTGTCAAGAAATTAGGTGATGCCCATATATATATGGTCGTCGGGTATATACCTTGATGATAATGACAAGCGTAGATTGGAAGAGAGATGGGTTTGCGGTAGGATCTAGGACAGACGCGCTAGACTGGAAGGACTGAAAGAGGTTACTTATATCCCGACTGAACGCGAAATTGTTGCGGAAAAGGACCTATTATTGGATCTCAGAAGAAGCGCTTCCTCCAAATACCGCCGACGTACGAGATTGGAAATTGCCGTATTGAATAAAACAAGAAGTGTATCTTCTTGAGGCGACCTTTCGACGCTGTCAACACCTGGAATGTTATCGAATCATTGGTTAGAACAAGTAATTAGAGGAAGTTAGTCCGACCTTCGAAATCGAGAGCCACAATCAGTTCTTCATCAGTGGGCGTCACCGACATCCAGACACCCTCTGCACGTGCTAACTCAGTCCGGCATGACACAAAAGACGTACGAGCATACCCGTTGTCCGCATAGCGCTCCCCGCAAATGACGTATCTATGAGATGGTTTAGTGAGAAGCTCTTTCCCACAGACTGCTGGCCCATCGATGACACGACCTTAACAGACTACGCAGAAGAGCGTCAGCGATCGAGGAATATGCAACAAACGCTGGGATTCATACCTTAGAGGCCATGTAGGATTGGAAAAGAGACTCATACCAACCGAAGGAGAGCTTGTCTACGATCTGGTTAACGTCGGCGCCGAGGAGAGACCTCTCCAACTCGGCAGAGATGACTCCATTTGCCAGGGGAATAAACCTATTTTCGCGGCAAACGGCGATATGAATAGGAATGAGGCAAAGGAGGTCGACGAGCCATTCCCCGACGCGATATCGAGATACGTTCCAGTTCGGGTCAACTGCCGTCTTCGTCCTGAACGATTCAAAAGTGGTGGCAGACACCTTGATACTACGTAGTTCCTCGCCCGTAGGTTTTCTAGTTGACTTGACAAATCCCTGAATGAGATCAGAGAAATAAGAAGCAAACGGCAGTGCGGGGTTCCCGGTAATGAACACCAGGCTCTTCTGGCACCGTTCGCTCAAGGATGTGATAGTGCGGCGCTTCACAGCAGGAAGAACAGGAAAACGCGTCCAGACTTCCTTGTGACAGTCCAGGAGGCTGTTGTGCTGGGTGTGAACCGCGCCATTCTTTGACGTGTGTTTGCTGCCTTTTTCTTGGAATATAATCTCCGTAGTCTTTCTTGTGATGTCGATAGCCACGGAATTTACACATTGCGCGTCCAAATCTAGGGCGAGAAGGAAGACGCGTCCACGGCCGCCGATCGATGTCACGACGGCGCCTTCGATAGGAAATCCCGGATATTCCAACGTTATCCCACCAGTAGAGCCAAATGTTTCCCAATGATAAGCGGTGAGGGAGGGTTGCGAGCCCTGAGTCTGGATAACAAGGAGGCAGGATCCATCTGGGGACGGGTATACGGCATTTGGGAGGGACGAGAGTTGCAACGAAGCAGGTCTACAACCATGTATGCGAGTCAGTGATTTGTACTCAATAAAATAGCTCGAGATCTTACCTGATCTGTTGTGTGACAAATGAAAAGATCCGGACCTGCGCGTTGGAGTCCACCATTACAACCTCCTCGCTTCCGCATACGGGATACAGTTGCAAAATTGAGATATCTGGTTGCCCATACCACGGAGTTAGATTGATAGCACTCCCGTGACCTTGAAGCGTCTTGAAGGTTTCGTCGAACACGAACGCATGGAGTTGCATCTTAACGTGTGACTCAGCAAAGCAGGACCCACTAAGGACATAGAACATACTTTTGCCGAAGCGCACACAGCCAACATTCGCTTCGCCTCGTCATATGCGAACAACACGTCTTCACCAATCTTGTTACGGTTAAGAGATTTGATGGCCTTCGCCCGCTGTATGGCCGCATCCATTTCCGACAGACGCTCGAGATAAAGGGTATATTTGTCCCGATCAGCAAGAATAAGGAGAAGTCTTTCGTTTCCAAGAAGTTTGGAAAAGCTGATAAGAGATTAAATCTCGGAGAAGCGGCTTGACGAAACAAGACACAAACACAATATCAAAGCCAAGTCCCAGATGAAACACGCCTGATCGTTGGTCGCCCACAACAGGATTGGGTATGTACTTGGAATCAAACTGCATCTTGTGCCTGTCGTCGCTCGTTATGTCCATGAGGTGAACCCGAAACCTAAGTTTTGGATCCTCAGGCTCCTCTTTGCAACCGATGATTCTATATTCTTAATAGGCCCGAGGACATTAGTTGATGAAGATCGTCAACTTCGGAAAAACGATACGCATACCTCGTGACCAAGGGTTCCCGCGTTGTTGTTGAACGTCATCAATGCGTACCACACTGCATGCGTTAAATCATCAGTCTTGACAGCAATGACCCGAACTCACGAGGCTCTTCGTCCAGCGGAGTTTTGATTGACGTCCCGTATGAACTTGACCCGTATACCATCCAATGTGGTCCTCTCCTCTGTCTCGATCTCACGCCCTAGTCTTCTTTTGCATTCCTCCTGTTGCATGTGTAATACAGAGTGGGTCATCTTTTTCACAGTTTCATCGATCGAAGATGATAGGTGGGAATGAGCGAGAGCCATGGCCTCGTTAATCGGACCCACTAGGTCCTTATCCTGTATACCCTTGAGTTCACTGAGAAAATCGGAGTCAGAGGTATTTTTGGTTATTTTCCTTGCTTCCTTCCGCAGTGACTCCTCGCTTGTGCCCTTTGACCAGGTAATCAAACCCACGGCCCTCGACCACCAAGATGATTTTGCGGGTTCTTTATTTTTGTCAGACTTGAGAAGCACCTGTTCGGCATGGCGAAGGTCATCTACAGAAAGGAGTGCTTGAATGAGCTCCGTGCGCTTTCCGGAGGCCAGCTGTGGACGCTCGTTCAGATGGTGTAGCACAAGGGTCAGACGCTCCTTCAAGGATCTGAATGGGGTAGCCTTCACAACATCGAACTTGGCCTTTTCGACGTGATGACGGTAGATGTTATCGAATTCAGGATACAATTGACGGAGACCATCGACCTGCGGTGGTTCTGTGAAAGAGGATGAGCTGAGTGGAAAAGCAAATATTGAAGTTCCTACGTGTGACCTCGCGATTCGCGTCAGAATTACGGTCGACTGGCACGCGAGATGAAAGTGCATCACGTTCAATTGAGCTGTGCAGAAATCCCGCCTTAGTATATTGTACAGAGAGGCCAAAAAGACGCACGGGAAAATCTTTATCACACCACTGACAACCTTTTCCCGAAGAGCAAGCCATAAAGAGGATTCTTGGCTGGCGAGTTCTTTATCCACCTGATCTCGTCTCTTTGCTAATTCTTCACGAAATGAATTGCGAGCGCCCGTCATCGCGATATCTAACTCCTGACATTGCTGCGGGAAAATAGCCGAGATTGCTGCATCGACGAGGATCTGAACAGCATCATGCCCAAGGGACTCTGATAGAACTAGAGCGTTATCCTCGCTGAGACAGAATGCCAGTGAGTATAGGCTCCACAGAAATATTTAGTACATACACCAGCTGCTTCAGGAAAATCTTGGTGACTGGGCGTTGTCCAAGACTAACTGATCGAGTTGTCTGACGAACATAGGAGGCGGTCCAGAATCCTTGAGCGGTTTCCCCATGAAGAAGACTAGGTAGGAATATCGAGGGATCCGCAGGAAACTCGGCAGGAAGCACGTGATGCGAAATGTGGGGTGAATTCATCTTGAATACGTCAGCAATAAGTATGGATCTGATGGATGAAAGGACTACCTTAAAACCAGGGCGTAATGCTGCACTTTCTTCCTGTTCATTCCGCTTTGCGACCTCATATGTAAATAGTCTGTCCTCGTCGCCATCATCTATATCGATAGATTCGGTATCACTATCACCGTCACCCCAGACTAAAGTGGTGGAATGCGTCGTGGATAACAGCGCAATCACTTGATCGCATATCTTCGTAAGATACCTGCCTAGAACCATGAGACACTTGAAGAGAATAGGTCTATTCGTGGCTCCGCACCGCATAAATGTGACTCTATTCCGACAAACCGAGGAAGCCGCTGAGTCATCCCAAGTTGAATCCTCGGGCCAATATATGATATAATGATGGCCCTGAGTGGGATCTGCCTGCCCAGCAGCTATGACATATAGACCAGACTTTAAGGCCGGCCTGGAACTACCGTGCTCAGTTGGCACAAGTAGAAAACGGGCACTAAGGGTCCAATAAGCCAAGGAGATTTCGAAACTGAGGGAAGAAGTACACGAACATGTCCTCGTTAACTACATTGAGAGATCGCAACAAGCGTACAATCTCTGTCTTGGACCCATAAACGCCAACTGGCTTGATCATGAATTGATCGAGGGTCTTGAAATCAACTTTAGTGACAGAGGCGTATGCACCAGGACATATCGTGTTGATGAACTGTTCAAGAGAATCCTGTGCGATGATGACCTTGTCAACTATAATGAAGATCAGTCTGCGTATAGCGCGTCTTGAAATGTTCTTTACCGCAGCCATTGCTCCCTGATTCGTCGATGAGGTCCAACAGGCGGTACATGCCTTTGATTTCCTTAGCCAAGTCCATAAGGAGAAGCCGAGAGACACTGTTGTTGTGTGATTCCACTCCAGCAGAGTCTACACGATCGATGTGTGTATGTGTTCGTATGTTAGAGTGTTTTTCGTCTGTCACTTAAAGATAAAGAAAATAGGGTAATGGACGACCGTAATGCCACTTACCAGTACTCCCCGCCTGCGAGTGGCCAGTATTCATAGATGACACGTGCCCTGCGCGCGAGGGGAAGATGTTAGGAGGAGCGTATGAGGTATTGGAGTTCATTGGGGAGAGGGGCGAGAGCGAAGCCTGGGAACTCCTCTAATCGATTCAGTCTCCTTTTGTATGCAATCGCAGACGCCGGACGTTCTGTTCCTTTCATTACAGGGATCGAGGCAGGCCTGGATGTTCTGTCTCATTGTGAGAATTGGTGTGCTTCAGGAGAAGCACGCAATGATAAGCGAGCTACATATTCAAAGGATCAACTGCTGCTTCAAGGATCATGAATTGTATCATTCCCCTGATGCTGCACCGATGCGCAGTAAGAAGCGTCGCCGCATGTTAGCCCATGGCCAATCACGATGCGCAATAGCAACGCCATGTATGTAATAGCGTTCCATTAGAGAAGCTGTAAGACAGCGGTGAGGTGGATGTCAGCATGCTAACCTTTACGCCCTGCGAGTTGCCCTGCGCCCAACGGCGTTTATCCGTGGCCTGATCATGTGCACATCCCATCCCCATCCGAGTCACCCGTGACCCCTCTACTATCACATCACCCTCAATGGCATCGACGTCCTCCCCCAAGATGTCCACACGTCCCTATAGTCACTCTCGCCCCCAAAAACGATTCTTCGAAATGGATGCTAAAGCCATCTCCCACAGCGTTCTGGCGGAAGGCGCAGAACATGTCGTTTCCTATGGCGGAACCGGCCAGTACAGCGGAGACGGAGCCGGCGTATCAGCCTGTGGACTCGCAGCGCTGAACTTCGCGAGGGTTGTCTTCTCCATCGAACAAAGCGGTCTGCGAGACGAAGCTCTTCTGCAGGCTGTCTTGGCTCGCGAGTGCGTAGAGGTGCGAGCTTCGCTTTACCCCCTTCCCCGCCAAGCACAGCCTTATCTCCCTAGGAAACCACTACGATATGCGCATTGTGGTCCGGTAACCTTCATCTAGAGGTCGAAGACATCTGTCGCGTCCCCTTGTTCGAGAAAACCTTGAAACTTAAAACGACCACATACAGTCATCCCGGAGTCTCAGAGTTCAAATCCTTACTCACGTAAGTACACGGACATTATGACCGAAAGCAGTGGCCGATGACTGTCCTTGTATGAAGGGAATTGAACAACCTTGAATCGTCAGCAGTCGCCATCATCACCCGTCCTCCTGAGATTATTGCATGCTTAAAACTGCGGCTTAAACCCCGGAACGCCTTCATTATCTTTGACTCTCACCCCCGTCCAATCCACCCCAACGGTGCTGGGATGACCGTCAGCACCTCGACCGAGGGCGTTGCCCGTCGGCTTACCGAACTCCTTCCCACTGTCGACCTTCCGGACAGTTTCCTTCAGTGGCAAGCCCAGCTCCTAGCCAACTACAGCGGGCACGTATTCATACCACAAGGCACGGAGATGTCCACGCCGACATTGTGGCAAGCAGTTCTCGAGTCCAGCCTCGCTCAACTATCTATGCAGGCGGAGGTCGCCGATCTGCGCTCGCAGAATGACCTCCTCAAAAGCGAACAGCAACGTTTGGAAAGCGAGATCAAAGAAGCGGAGGTGCGGAGCCGACGGCAAGAGAGGCTAATACAGCAACTGGAAGCATCCGCAGCCAGCTCCAAACACTACCGCGCTTCTACGCCTCCAAGACGCATGTCGTCGCCAACTCACTATTCATACAACCCGTTTTCTTCCAGGGCGTCTACTTCTACCTCTACCTTTGCCTCTACCTCTACCTCTACATCCCCCTTCGCTTCCTCTTCTGCAGATTCAAGGTCAAGTCGCACATATGGTCACCCTGGCAGCATACCGACCCCAAGACCAACTC
>QFEY01005393.1:0-25884 GCA_003316435.1 Russula virescens | reverse complement strand
TTCCGCTAATTCCTGTTAGCGAGCATTGGTTATCTTCGGTTAAGGACCGGGGTTTTCCCTGATGAGCGAGGTGTGGTGGTTATTGAGGGGTTCAATGGGATCCAGGTTTTAGTAGTGGTAGGGGCACAGGGAGATGCAGCAGAAGCAAGAGTGTTAGGATGCATGGGATGGGGGAACTTTGTTGAGGTAGTGGAAGATAAAGCAATATGTAGGTTGGTTGGGTTGGAACTGGAAGTATTGCTTCAGATTGAAGATGAATTTATGACTTGGGGATGGGGGTTAAGGAGTGATAGGAGCCAGTGTGGGTTGCTGAAGTTGTTCAGACGGGAGTTGAGGGTTCTTATAGCCTCTAGAGGGTGTCTTTGGTGATAGGTTTTAATTATTTGGGGTGTATGCATCTGGCTGGCTGGTTCCCACATGTTGTCGCTCTCCAGGTAGCCCAGCCATTTGATGAGATATTGAAGGGTTCTGGATCATCCATGACATCTATGACCCCTTATCTGTTCTACTTTGTATTCTTCTTCTCCATCAATAAGGTCAGGTGGTGGTTGGGAGAAGTTAGGTCTGTGGGTGGTCGTTTCGCAATAGGGTGATAAGAGGGATGCATGGAACATATTGTGGATGGTCCAGGTTGGGGGTATGCTGAGCTGGTAGGCCACTGGGGATATCTGATCGGTGATCTTGAAGGGTCCATACCATTTGGGAAGAAGTTTTGTCTTCTGGTGGGGAAACTTGAGGTTCTTCCTGTCTAGCCATACTTGATCTCCAGGGTTATATTGGGCTGGTAGGTTTTGCAATCCTTCTGCAACACATTTGAGGGTTGCAATCACTTGTTTCTGATACTGTATGCTTTGAGTCAGATCATGCATTTTTCTACCGTTTCATTATTTGATGGGGGTATTGATAGGGGAAGTAGGGTGACCTCATGTCTGAAGAGGATTTGGTTGGGTGATAGTCCAGTAGTTGTGTTTCTCTGGTTATTGTGTACTGCTGACACAAGGAACAGCCATTTGGTCCAGTGTTTCAGGTGTGAGAATGTTATGAGGCAGAGGTATTGTTTGACCCATTGGTTCTTCTGTTCTGATAGGCCATCAGTTTGGGGATAGAATGCCATTGATACATTTTGGTTGGTCCCTAGGGTTTTGGCCAATGCACAGCTAAAGTGAGAGGTGAAATGGGGGTCCCTGTTGCTGATGACTCTGCTGGGGATTCCAAACCATCTGTAGACATTGTCCATGTAGAGCTGTGCAATACCGGGGCCAGTGATTGTAGTGGAGCATGGGAGGAAGACTGCTGCTCTGGAACATCCATGGTCAACGATAGTGAGAATGGCATCTTTTCCTTGGTGTGGGGGTAACCCGGTGATGAGATCCATGGCTACATGTTGGAAGGGTCATGTTCCTTCCTCTGTCCCTATTTGGTAGAGTGGCATTTTGTCTTTGTGTGTTTGGATCTTGTTTTGTTGGCATGTGGTGCGTCCTTTGACATAGTTGGTGATCCAATCTTTCATTCCTGTCCAATGGTAGTTTTCCTGAGTGTGCCTGAGTGTTTTGTCGCATCCTGGATGTCCAGCTGTGGGGTGGTCATGGTAGAGGATCATTAGGAACCATTTGAGTGATTCATTGTTTTTGGGGATGGGGATGGTAGTTATTGGTTTGATAGATGTGGCTCTGCATCATTCGGAGAGGATAACTATGACCCCTTGGTTGTCATTGGTGCCTTGATCTGTGCCAGGTGGTCAGGACAGTGCATCTGCTGCTTCGTTATCTTTGCCAGGGATGTGCTTGATGATGTAGTCATATTCCTGGAGGTCTGCATGCCATCTGGCTATTTGTCTATTTAGGTTACATGGGGATTTCCAGTATTGTAGATTTGTGTGATCAGTATGGATGATGAAAGGTTCCCATGTCCATCCTAGGTATGGCCTCCAGTGTGTGAGGGCTTTTATGACTGCTAGGAGTTCTTGTTTGTAGATGTCATAGTTCCTTTCTGTTGGTGTAAAGGTGGCCAAGTAGTATGCAATGGGGTGTAGGACGGGTTTTTGGTGTTTTTGGAGTGCAGGTGTATCATTGTCACCCTTCTGCAAGAGTATGGCTCCCATGCCATATGCCAATGTATCGCATTGCAGTATGAATTGTTTGTTGAAGTCTGGCTGAGCCAGAACTGGGTTCATGCACATTTGGGTTTTGAGTTCTTTGAATGCCATTATTTGTGGGTTGCTCCATGTCCAGGTTGTTGCTTTCTTCATTAAGTCTAGTAGCTGTGCAATTTTTGAGTAATTAGGGATGAAGTACTGGTAGTAGCCTATGAATCCCAAGAACTTGTATACTTCTGTGGGTGTCATTGGTGCTGGGTAGTCTGTGATGCCTTGTAATTTCTTTGGATCCATTTTGACTGTTTTGCCTCCTATGACCACACCTAAGTAATCAACCTCTTTTTGTTTGAAGGAACATTTCTCTGGTTTGAGGTATAGGTTGTTCTCTTCAAGTTTGTATAAGATGTGGTGAACATAGTTACAATGCCATTTGATGTGCTCTTCCTCTGTTTCATTGTCCCTTCATCTGGTATGGATAAGGATGTCATCCATATATACTGATAGCCATCATTGTGCAATTTCTGGTCTGAAGATGACGTTCATCATTCATTGGAAGGTCATGGGGGAGTTGGTGAGACCAAAGAACATGACCATTGGTTTGAATAGTCCTTGGGGCATAAGGAATGCTGCTTTCCATTTGTTGCCTTCTCTAATTCTGATGTTGTTGTACCCCCATTGGATGTTGAACTTGGTGAAGAGTGTGCATCCACTAAGTCAGTTGATGGTTTGGGATATAAGGGGCAATACGGTGCAGTCTTTGACTGTCCATTTATTCACTGGTTGGTAGTCTTGCACAGGTCTAAGTTTTCTGTCCTTCTTTTTTACAAAGAAGAAGTTGGCACAGTAGGGGGAGTCTGATGGTTGGATGGTTCCTTGTTGTAGATATTCGGTGAAGAACTTGTCCACTTCTTTAAGTTCTTCTTGCATGAGGGGCAGCAGTCATCTGTGTAGCATGTTAGGTGCACCAGGGAGTAGTTTGATTGTGTGGTCCCATACTGAGTGTTCTGGGAGTCTTTGGGATGCTTCTTCACTAAATACTTTGCTGTGCATATGGTATTCTTTAGGGACCTTTTCTAAGTTGGGGTTGCTGGTCATGGTGTTGAACATGATGTGCCCAATATAATATTGGTTGTGATGGACAGGTCGTGGGACATTGCAAGTGTGGGGGAAAAAGTGTGCTTTCATGTAGTTAATGGCTCAGGCAACAATGGGTAGTTGGGTGTAATTGATCTATCCTCGTTTCCAGTCAATTTTTGGTTGGAATGCTGCAAACTAGAGGTAGCTAAAGATAGCCTTATGTTCTCCTAGCTGGGTCAGGAAAAATCACATGTTAACCTTTTGGGTTCCCATCTGGATGGAGAGGTTGGTGTAATGCATGAGGGCTCTGTTCTGGTTTTCTGTTCCATCAACATTGAATAATGGCCTGGGGTTTGGGAGTTGTAGCCATTTAGCATATTCTAGATTCATGAAGTTCAGTGGCACCAGAATCTACTAGGGTTACCACCTCAGCTCTTTTCAATACTGAGTGGATGAAGGCATGGACTGTCATTGATTTTCGAGCTGATATATACACAGGGTCTGATTCCATATAACTGGTGCTTCATCTGATCAGTGCAGACCTAATCAGACATTGGAAAAATCCTCAGCTACTCCCATTTGCTGGGCCATCTTGTTTTTCTCCTCCTGGGAGAGTGTTTCAAGTTCTGTGCATATGCATGCTATGTGGGCTGCCAGGTCTTCTTGGTTGTATTGGTGTTGTTCAGGGTCATCTTGGAATCCATCAAATTCTACTAGATTGGCATTGATCTGAGGGCATTGTGTGCATCATTGGGGGCAGTTGCGTGCGAAGTGGCCTATTTTTCCACAGTTGAAGCATGAGTTGCTGGTGTTCTGGGTTTGTGTGACATTTGCCCTTGGGCCCTGGCATGGTGGGCCCCATTGTCTCTGTCCTTGTCCTTGGGGACAGTGCCATCCCAAGTTATTCAGGGTGCATCCTCTGCTAAGGTCCATAGGGATGGGTCTATTGTTCATCCAGTTGGGTGCATTGGATGTATTGAAGGTTCCTTGGGCTTGTGGTGCCTGCCAGTTCCTCTGGGGGCGTTGCTGGTTATTCCCTTACCAGTTGTTGTTCTGGGGGCAGTTGGGGCAGTTTGTGTTATCAGGGAAGGGTGCCTTCTCTATAACTTGTTGTAGGATCCCTTGGACTGTGACCTGTGATTGCATGATGCTCTCTAGTTTGGTTTTGAGATTGTGGTAGTTATTAGGGAGTGATGGGTCTGCCATTTTGAGCAGCATGAAGCATGGTAGATTTTTGATGAATTTGCAGCACATTTTGGAGTGATTAAGATCATATTCTGCTTTGATGACCAAGTCTTCGAATTGGCTGGTGTATTCGTTGATGGCTAGGCTGTCCATCTTGATGTTTTCTATTTTGTTTTTGGCTTGTTCTATCTCTGTGGTGTTGTGGAATTGCTCAAAGAAGTGTTGGACGAATGCGATCCATATGAGTGGTATGTTGTCTGCAATGGGGTTGAGCATATCAAGCCAGTCACCCATTTGGCATGCCCATGATGCTACTTTATCACCTTTGATAAGGGTGAGAGTGAAAGTGACTTTCTTGATGGGGGAGTTGAATCCTGCTACATCAGAGTTGACATGGAGGTATGCTTTGACTTCTTCTATAAATTGTTTGGCTTGTTTCCTTTTGCCGGTGAAGTATTGAGGGAGGCTCCCAATAGCTTTAACATCTGGGTTAACTGGGATTGGTTGAAGGACATTTTGGTTTGGTGGTCCTCCTGTGGGACCTCCTGGACCTCCTGGTGGTACTGGACCTCCTGGTGGTGCACCTGGTCCTCTGGAGCCTCCTGGGTTTCCTCCAGGGTTTGGGTCATTGGGGTCTGGTTTTTCCAAGGCTCTATTGAGGTTGCTGGTGATTTTCTCACCTTATTTCTCTTGTTTAGCCTTTCCTAGGGCTTTGATAATGTTATCTTGTTCTCCAGTGGAGGTGTGGGTGAGTGTGGTTATGGCCATTTTGGCTGCTAGGTCCTCGATTGCCTTGTCATCTTCTTGGATATTGAATTGTTGTATGTCTGTGTTTAGTGATCCTAATTCAAATTCATTTGTGGTTGTGCAGTATTCAATATTTCTCCACTCATTGTTGTAGAAGGTCACTGCCTTCGATCGTTTATTGAGTTTTCCTTGCATGCTGTCTGTAAAGATGAGGAATGGTGGTGCTCTCTCCTTTGGGTTGAATTGAAAGACTCTTGTGTTAGGTATTCTGCTGAGTACATTGTGTGGTTGTAGAAAGACCCTGGAGAAGGATCCATCATTCTTGAATCTTGGTGCCAGTTTGTAACAAAGTTGAGTCTAATGTCACTGCCACATAGTGCAGTTGACAATAGACTAAGCATAAAGGGATAGTCTGACTGCTAGATAGTGCTTGAGGCACACTAAGTCAATAATAATGATGAGAGAGACAACTCTGAAGTGTTATCTGAGACTTTGCCTGGTAAGGGTTCCTGCTAGATAGGACTCAATCCTATAGCCACCCACAGTGTAGATGATGAAGAGAAGTATATTGGTAACCTGAGAGACAGAAGACTCAACTTGCCATCTTAGGGACAGCAAGGCTAAGCTTATATATATCTCAGATCCTTATCTATGAGGTAACATAACACAAGGCTCCCATAAGGCATACAGCACAACATGAGGCTACTGCAAGGCAAAACATATGACTAACACATGTCAGAGATAACAGCCACAACCCTAAATTGTACATGAGGCAAACACAAGGCTGGTTCCTGAACTTACACCAGTACATTGGTAGACCTGATCCCAGAGGCCAGTAATACAGGGACCATAGTAGCCTTTAAAACAGGTCTAGACCCTGGATTACTTGGAGCATGCTATGGACATCAACCCCAACCTGAAACTCTCCTTCAATGGCAGCAGGCAGCAACTGAGGAGAAAAAGATCTATGATAAGCAGCAGTATGCCATATTATAAGTGAAGGAGCACAGGGGAAAGCTCACAAAACTCCAAGAGATGGCCAGAGATGCTGACAAATGAAGTAGAGGACAAAGACCCAGGAACTACTATAACCCTGACCCTCGCCCATATGTGCCTATGGAGGTCAATGTCACCAGAACCCAGTGACTGTCCTTGGAAGAAAGGGTGAAGCTTATCCAGGCAGGGAAGTGCTTCCACTGCAAGAAGGAAGGTCACATGTATTGCAATTGCCCTACATAGCTGAAGGTGCCACCAGGCACTAAAAGAAGACAGAAACCAAAGGATAGGTGCCATCCTCAACAACCCAGGGCTAGAGCAGCAGAAGCCTCAGGTTTTAACATCATTCAGAGCAATGATGACCATCCTTCTGATACAGATAAAGACAGTGACACCAACACTACTCACTTGGCACCCCCAGTGTATTCCAAGACTGATGTTATGGCAGCTATCAAGGCTATGAAG
The DNA here is from genome assembly GCA_003316435.1 of Russula virescens. NCBI lineage: Eukaryota > Fungi > Basidiomycota > Agaricomycetes > Russulales > Russulaceae > Russula > Russula virescens. The sequence goes on along the minus strand of QFEY01005393.1, from coordinate 19,319 downwards.
ACCAATGAGCATGATGAATTGATCAAGACCCTTACCATGCATGAAGATTTGGATTTTTAGGCTGCCCAAAGTTGACAGCCTGGCTGCAGGCATTATGTACTTGTTGTGTGTATATTAGAAGACTCAATGTTATGAACATTCCTCTGACCATACAAATGGCAAGTATAATGGCTGAACAGACAGCTCTGCTTGATAGTGGAGCCACAGAAAACTTCATTAATCATAAACCATGGAAAACCTTAGGCATTGGTCAACAAACTCTTAAGATGCCTATCACTGTCCTTAATGTGGACAGAACAGAGAATAGAAAGGGGAAGATTACCCACTATTGCTGGCTGCGAGTCGCACTGGCTGGGGCTGACCAGTTGCAAAGATTCTTTATAACATCCTTAGGCAAGGATCATATGATCTTAAGCTACCCCTTCCTCTGGGAGCTTAACCTATCCATAGATTGAAAGGCAGGAGAACTAGAAGACAGAGAGGTAACAATCCAAAGTACCAAGTTCAAATGGATCTGCCAAATGGTCAAGAGAGCAGCTCACAGACTCTTAAAGATTGGAAAACTCCCAGAGCACACCTGGCAGTTTCTCAGAAAGGTCAACTTTGCAGAGAAGTGGGCTAGAAATACTGAGAAGAAATGCACTCACCTGTTGATGCAGTCTCTACCAAAAGAATTCAGACACCATTGGAGAGTGTTCTCTGAAGAACTCTCATGTCGCTTCCCACCATCTAGAGGGACAGACATAACCATCACATTCAAAGAAGGGGCCCCATTGTTAAGGCTATAGTGGGCCTTGGACTGGAGGGCTTGTGAGAACAAGGTTAAGCAGACCCTAGCAAGCTATCAGAGGGAGAAGAGAGAGTAGTCACACTCGCTTTTCAATCTCTGAGAACACAACTTGGTGTACAGTGCTGGACAGCCAAAGTCAACAAATTTTATAAAATTTAAACTAGAGGGTGAACAGAGTTTAGAATCATAATCAGAAGGGCTGAAAGAGATCAAATACACCCTTTACATAATTTTATCTGTACTTTTTTGGGTGGCCAACTTTTGGGTCTTATTTCTTAATTCTAATGTATATTTTTAGCAAAAAACTTATAAATTAACACTCTTAACCCTAATTTATATTTTTGGTCATTTACTGAAGCTCTAAACTGAACTTTAAACCAAAGTTTTAACCCTAATTTTTTTTGCTCAATCAGAGACTGGCATAAGATTCAGCTAATTAAAAGGAGTTGAATGGCACCATTTTTAAGAGATAGGCATAAAATTTTGAGGTGGCCAACTTTTCAGGTTGGAATTTTTGAAATCTTTATAAACTTCATTTCTGGGTTTTTTTAGATCAAAGTACACATCTTATAAAAATTGGTTGATTTTGGCTGTCCAGCACTGTATGACAACAAATACCTCCAGGCTAGGTGTGAGGACATCTTCTGGACCTACTTCAGTCCTATCTTCACCCCAGTCACAGAGGAGCACCACCCTTGCTGTCACTACAATGGTGAGAGAGCCCCTTACACCATCTTTGCCATCAGAGGAGAGGAGGGCCTCACCTACACCTTCTCCACCTCACAATATCAGTGTACCTACCAACATTTCAAGCATCACTGAACAACCTGGCACCTCCCAATCCACCATTTGCAGCTAGTGCTTTAAGGTCCGGTTAAGTCCAGTTTTTTGGCCTATTTGGGCTTAACCGAGACTGTAACCGGTTACAACCATAACAGAAAACAGCCATAACTTAACTGGACTGGAGAGAACTGGTTCATTTCGGTTCAGTTACGGTCTACTGACCAGTTAAGACTGGTCTTTCTATTAAAACTTAAAAATAAAAATAAAAACATATTTATTTGTGTAGAGTTAATTAATATAAGCTATAACTACATAATATGGACTAAAACTACTACATAATACAAAAGATGAACTGGGGCGAGCCCAGCTCAGCTTCGAAACAGGAAGCTAATGTGGGGGTTTATATACCCCCAGGCATGCACACGGGCCATTTGGCTTTGTTTGTTGGTTGTAGCCGCCATAGTGCTGCCGTGTCTCATTTCTGACACACAACACACTGACACGTTATTTATCTATATTTGTATGTTCACATGACTTGCCTCACCTTCACTCCTTCTTGGACGTGACACACGACAACAGGGTACAACGAACAGGTGCATCAACATGCAATGAACAGGTGCATCAACACACAATGAACGGCATATCAACACGCAACGAATGGTGCAACAACAGGGTGCAACGAACGGTGTGATGACATGCAATGAACAGCGCAGCGAGGCACAACAAACTGCACAATGACAGACAACAAACCATGGATGGTGTGCAACAAACGGCACCACGATGACATGCAACAAACGGTGCTACCATGCACAACAAATGGCGTGACCATGCAGCACAATGAACGCACAACGACATGCAACGAACAGCACCGCAATGACACAATGAATGGCATGACGACACACAATACACCCTGATAACATGCAATAAACAGTATGATGAGGCAGGATCATAGTTATTTATTCAGTTGTAGTGTAGTGTATCAGCATCTGTACAATAATAATATGAGCTGGTTTTAACTGGTCTTAACTGGTTAAAACCAGTTTCTTTTGGTTTTTTGAAAGATGCTGTAGCCCTAAGACCATAACCAGTATAATTTGAGAGGAGGCTTAACCGAGACCGAAAGTCCGGTCTCTTCCAGTTAGGTTCAGTTCAGTTTTGGTTAAATTTCCAGTCTAGCTAACCAGACCTTAAAGCACTATTTGCAGCCCAGTTGAGCAGCTCATCCAGTCATTCTGTGCCCTCTCCCTGCTACAATCTGTCTTAGGATCATTATTGTGATAGCGATCAGATGAAAGTTCTGGTATTCAAGTGGATTAGCAGAGGGAGCAGAGCTCTACCTATGCACAAGGTATCTTGTGTAGGACTAAATGTGGTCCTAAGTCGAGTAAAGTCATAAGTTACCTAATTAGGCAGGAGGTCAGTCTGGGGAGGTCCAAGAGAGGTGGTGTGCAGACAAGTTGATTGATATAGCTCAATCACTAAGCTCCAGGCAACTTGCAAATGAACACAAGTCAAAAGTGAATGTTTCAGAGGTGAGAAGGGCCTTGGATGCACACACAGGAGGATCAGGATAATGAGACAAATTCTGAGTTAACTTAGGCTTAGGGCCTAAGTCCAGTACTAGCATAAGTATAAATATAAGTATACTACTTGATGACAAATCAGTCTTGCTAAGTGGTTAACTAAGCTGACTAAGTATAATCAGTAATGCTAAGTAATCAGTCAAGTAATTAAGAGTAATCAAACAAGGAGACTAGTAAGCAATGAAGTAGCAAGCAGTAGGGGCACAGTAAGTGAGCTGATGAATCAAAGAACAATCAGTAAGTAATCTGATGTTGAGCTGATCAATGGTACAGTAAGCAGGTCATAAGAACAGGTGCAATGACAAAGGAACAGTAATCAGTATAGTAATGAATTGCAAAAAAGAGATCATGCAGCAAAGAGTCCTGGAGGTCACATGATGTGACATGTGATCAGTCATGTGAATGATCACCTGATGCAGCACTTGACCAGTCATGTGATTGGTCACCTGACAGGGCATGTGATCTGTCATATGACAGATCATATGGGGGTTCTGGAGAGAGTGCAAAGGGTAAGGATTCCCAGAGGTTTTGTTGGGAGGTACAGTTAAGGGTACAGGAAGGGTCCATGGGAGGACCAGGGCTGGAGCTTGTAACACTCCCTCTCAGATTGTGACACCTTCTTTAGCACTTTCCTCAGTGCCCCTTCCACCATTTCAGCCGATCAACATGTCAGAGGAAGAGGGGTGGGGGAACACAGGGATTCAGATAGACAGAAAGGCAGCAGCATGACAGAGAAAGAGGGGTGGGGGAACACAGGGATTCAGATAGACAGAAAGTGTCATAGACAGACTCTTGGTACGTTCAGAAGGACAGCCTATGTAAAAATTTTACTATATGCGTTCTGGTCTGTTTGAGCTACTGTACAAATTGGTACGTCCCCATGAGGTTCCCTGGATTGCCTGAGGATCCTTGTACTATTTGCTGTGTCTATGACTTGTTCTGACTCGTCCCTGATATGTACTATACTTGTGGGCAGTGTCCCAGCATTGTTCTGGACCCTAGGATCGGTACTCATAGTATTACAATCCCTCCTGTATTTAAGCAGACCCCAGTACAAAGTTGAGCCCTAAGCTCAACTTAATTCTCAACTTGCAGCTTCTTCACACCGTCTGCTTAGAGGATAAGGGATCACCATATGTTCCATCCTATCTCCTCTTATCAATTGTGTGCAGAGTCTTTCAGTCGCTCGTCTAGCTTCACTCCTTCAAGACTCTACCTAGTCTACCTGCTTAAAGGTGCAGGTGTATACCGCTTAAGCTTGAGCGTTAAGCAAGCATGTCACCAGCTACTCTACTGATTGGACTTTGATTTGAGTATCCATCACTTGTATTAATTCTAATCACTAGTGTGCAGACTTCAGAAGTTGTGAATCAATACATCCTTGTATTTATTCCTCTACACAAAGTTGTGTTCTCAGAGATCGAAGAGCGAGTGTGTACACTCCCTCTTCTCCCTCTGATAGCCTGCTAGGGTCTGCTTGACCTCGTTCCAGCAAGCTCTCCAGTCCAAGGCCCGCTGTAGCCTTAACAGAAAGGCAGCAGCATGACAAGAAAAGACAAGGGAAAAGCTAAGGAGACTCAAGAGGAAGTTACAGTGAGTACAGGTGAGTCTTCCCTTCATCTGCAACCAGACCACACTGCAGCAACAGCAACAGCTGGCCATCCTGTTTGAATGATCCATACACCTGGCATTCTTGGGCCTCAACTCCAATATGGCATCAAGGCTGTCCCCATTGAGGAGGAATATGCCCACAACATTGTCCACTCCCTCCACTCAGTGATCCCCACCAGCACACAGACTATCTACTCTGGGGACCCATCATCAACCTCAGCCCAACTAGGGTCTGGTGAGCAAGCAGCCCTTAATCCTTAATCCTCTCCACCTTCCTATCACCTGTCCTCAAACCACCATAGTGCAGGTGTGACCAATGCAGAGGCCCTCTCAGCTGAGGACCCTCTTGGAGATGCCATCCAGCACATCATAAATGCATTCACCCATGCTAACTCCAGCTCCTCTGACCTTGATGCCCCCCCTTGCAGGCTGCTGCCTACTTATGCAGAGGACTACTACAACAACTCTCCTGGAGATGGCTGATATTGGTTTTGCCCAGAAATCCACTGACAAAATGTAAACTGGCAAGGAGAAGACTTCCATCAGGTGGAAACAGCTTGCTTTGTACATGCAGTCCTTGATCACTTTGAGCCAACACTCCTAGGCACCCTGGGGAGGGACCAACCCATCTATTCTAACTGTCTTGAGGCCCGACCCTATGCAGGGGCTGCACCTGCCAACTTCCTACCTCCTCCCATTTCCTCCCTTGCCTACCCCTTCAATCTCAGGGTTGAGCATAGTCTTACTAACCTAGAGGACTATGGCATCATAGCAGATGTCACTCAGGTAAGGCAGTCCATCATCAGAGACATGAAGGAAGAGTGCCACCTCCTTGTGCTGGAAAAGGCTGAGCAACAAACTAGAGATGCTGCTCAGGCCAGCAGAGACTATAGGCATAGGCTCACAATAGAGAGGGAGGCAGCCCTAGCACAATTGGAAGCAGCACAGGTATTCCTCCAACTAGCATCTCACCTAAGAGAGGATAAGGTACAAGGTGATGTCCCCTTCCCCCTGCAATATGCAGCATGCCAGTCAGACCCTGGTACCTCCATGGGGAGCAGGAGGCCCAGGGGGCCTACCACATGCAAGGCAGCCCCAGCAACAACCAGAACGAGAGTGAGGGCCACCAGAAATACCCAGAGGCACACTAACTGCTGTGCACACTGCAATGAGCAGGGCCACTTTGCAGATGAGTGCCCTGACCCTCACACCCACTGCACTGTGCATCGTTGCCACATGCCACACACCCATTCACACTACCAGCTGGTGGACAACTGCCACTACCACCATGTGTGCAAAGCAGAGCACAACAAATGCAAGTGCCCTCTCACTCCTCCTTCCTTGATGCTGCCTCCAGGTATGTTGATCACTGACAAGGACCTGGCACTGGGGGACTATATTCCTCACCTTGATGATGTACTAGACGAGTAGGTGTGTGGAACCACCTCCCTTAAAAAGAGGGGGATGGTGTTATGGACAGACTCTTGATATGTTCTGAAGACTTTGCTGATGTGAAAATTTTACTATATACATCCTGACCTGTTCTAACTACTGTACATGTTAAGGCTGTAGCAGGCCTTGGACTGGAGAGCTTGCTAGAACAAGGTCAAGCAGACCCTAGCAAGCTATCAGAGTGAGAAGAGGGAGTATAGTCCACTTGCTCTTTGATCTCTGAAGACACAAGTGCAATAGGATGAAGAGTTGTACTGACAATCAACTCTACTGCACTGGTGCATGTGGACACAAGTTGGGAGGATTAATATGAATGAGGACAGACAATTAAACCTTCCAAGTAGTGTAGCTAGTGACATGCTTGCTTAACACTCAAGCTTAAGTGGTATATACCTGCACCTTTAAGCAGGTAGACTAGGAGAGTCTTGAGGGAGCTGAGGAGAGCAAACGAAAGACTCTAACACATGATAAACAAGAGAAGAGGGGATAGAACATATGGCGATCCCTTATCCTCTCGATGAACAATGTGAAGAAGCTACAAGTTGAGAATTAAGTCAAGCTTAAGGCTCAACTTCGTGCTGTGGGCTTCTCATATACAGGGGGGATCGTAATACTAAGAATACCAATCCTAGGGTCCATAACAAAGCAAGGACACTGCCTATGAGTACAGGGAACATCTGGGATGAGTCAGAGTGAGTCACATATACAGCCAATAGTACAAGGATCCTCAGGCAATCCAGGGAGCCTCTTAAGGATGTACCAAACTTGTACAGTAGTCAGAATGGGTTAGGATACATATAGTAAAAATTTTGCATAGGCCAAGTCTTCCAGAGCGCACCAAGAGTCTGTCTGTGACACTATCCCCCTCCTTTAAGGGAGGTGTTTCCACACACCTACTCATCCAGAAAATCCTCATCAAGGTGGGGAGTGTAGTCCCCTAGCACGAGGTCCTCATTAGTGATAGACATACCTGGAGGCAGCATTAGGGAAGGAGGAGTGAGGGGGCATTCACATTCATTTCATTCTGCTTTGTGTGCACAGTGGTAGTGGCAATTGTCCACTGGGTGGTAGTGTGAGTGGGTATGTGGTGCGTGGCAACGATGCACTTTGCAGTGAGCATGAGGGTCAGGGCACTCATCTGCAAAGTGACCCTGCTCATCACAGTGTGCACAGCAGTTAGTATGCCTATGGGTGTTTCTGGCAGCCCTCACTCTCATCCTGGTGGTTGCTGGGGCTGCCTCTCATGTGGTAGGCCCCCTGGGTCTCCTACTCCCCATGGCAGTCCCAGGGTCTGACTGGTGCACTGCATATCATAGGGGAAAGGGGACATCACCTTGAACTCTGTCCTCCCTCAGGTGAGTGGCCAGCTGGAGGAATACTTGTGCTGCCTCTAGATGTGCTAAGGCAGCCTCCCTTTCCATTGTGAGTCTGCATCTATAGTCCCTGCTGGCCTGGGCCGCATCCCTAGCTTGCTGCTCTGCCCTTTCCAGCATGAGGAGGTGATGTTCTTCCTCCATGTCCCTAGTAATGGACTGTCTGACCCATATGACATCTGCTATGATGCCATAGTCCCCTAGGTTAGCAAGGCCACGCTCAACCCTAAGGTTGAAGGGGTAGGCAAGTGAGGCAATGGGAGAAGGCAGGAAGTTGGCAGGCACAGCCCCTGCATAGGGCTGGGCCTCAAGATGATTAGAGTAGATGGGTTGGTCCCTCCCTAGGGTACCCAGGAGTGCAGGCTTGAAGCAATCAAGAACTGCACATACAAAGCAAGCCATTTCCACTTGATGGAAGTCTCCCCCTTGCCAGTTTACATTTTGTTGGTGGATCTCTGGGCAGAACCAATACCAGCCATTGCCAGGAGAGTTGTTGTAGTATTCCCCTGCATAAGTAGGTGGTGGCCTGCAAGGTGGGGCATCGAGGTCAGAGGAACTGGAGTTAGCATGAGCCACTGCCTCTATGATGTGCTGGAGGGCATCTCCAAGAGGGTTCTCAGCTGAGAGTGCCTCTGTATCAGTCACACCTGCACTATGGTGGTTTGAAGACAGATGATAGGAAGGTGGGGAGGACAAAGGATTAATGGCTACTTGTCCACTAGGCCCTAATTGGGCTGAGGTTGGTGATGGGCCCCTGGAATAGATAGTTCATGCACTGGTGGGGACCACGGAGCAGAGGGAGCAGACAATGTTACTGGCATATTCCTCCTTGATGGGGGCAACCTCAAGGCCATATTGGAGTTGAGGCCCAAGAACATCAGGTGTATGGATTGTTCGAACAGGGCAGCCAACTGCTGTTGCTGCTGCAGTGTGGTCTGGTTGCAGATGAAGGGAAGACTTGCCTGCACTTGTTATAACTTCCTCTTTAATCTCCTTAGCCTTTCCCTTGCCTTTTCTCGTCATGCTGCTGCCCTCCTGTCCATCTGAATCCCTGTGTCGCCCCACTCCTCCTCCTCTAGCATGTCGATGGGCTGGAATAGTGGAAGAGGCACTGAGGAAAGTGCTGAAGAAGGTGTCACAATCTGAGAGGGAGAGGGCATGGAATGAGTGGATGAGCTGCTTGACTGGGCTGCAACTGGTGGATTGGGAGGTGCCAGGTTGCTCAGTGACGCTTGAAATGTTGGTAGGTACATTGGTATTGAGAGGTGGAGAAGATGTAGATGAGGCCCTCCTCTCCTCTGATGGCAAAGATGGCATAGGGGGCTCTCTCACTGTTGTAGTGACAGCAAGGGTGGTGCTCCTCTGTGACTGGGGTGAAGTTAGGACTGAAGTAGGTCCAGAAGACATCCTTGCACTTGGCCTGGAGGTACTCATCATTGTAATCCTCTCCAAGTGGATATTTTCCCTTAGGATAGCTAAGGTCTCAGGGTTCAGGTGGAGGATGCAGTTTAGGTAGTCTTGTGGGTTTGCCAGCAGTCTTGCATGTTCTCTGTCACCCCAGACTGGTATAAGTATGCACACAGGAGTAGGAACAGGGTTAGGGACTGGAAGGGGTGTGTCTGACTGGGCAGGCAAAGCAGCAGGCTCAGAGGGAGGTGGAGAAGACATGCCGTTTGCCTTTGTCCTTATACTTCTTATATAAAGTTGGGTTGGAGCCTTTGCAAGTAGTTGGTCTCCTTGTATTCTGTTTCTGTCCATCCTACTAGTCTTAGGCTTTGGAGGCACTGTCCTTGAGTTTTTGTGGCATTCTTGTTTGATTTTGAGGGTCTTCACTGCCTTGGGATTGTGCCAGTGGAACTCCTGGACTAGTTGTGGTGCTAAGAGGTTCCTCTTTGGCTCCCAAGAGTTGTGTGCTGCTGAGTATCCCTTCCAGGTGTTACAAACTTTTTACCTTTTTACTGTACTGTGGACTGCTGACTCCACTATGCTTACTCATTTCCCTTCACCTTACTTCAGACTGATTACTATACATATTGCCTCTGCACTGCCACCTACATTCTGATGACTCCTGCCTGATGTACTAATACATGCTGCCTCAAGTACTGATACTATGTGTGACCTATGATAGCTGCTGTATGGTACCGATACTACTACTATTAGGACTGGTTGTGACTCAGATCCTACTAGCGTAGTTACCTGGACTTTATGTATTTAAAGCCTGCCTTACCTGACAGTTGAGCCTTAAGCTTGACTTTGTACACAATCTACATTGTCTTTGTCTTTCTTCACTTAGTGCCAGCCTAAGTGTCTGCTTCAAAACTTCCCCTCTCATCTCCTCACCTCACTCACACTCAGCTCATCGCTGAGAGCATTCCTACACCTGCTTAGTGCTATAAACCAAGATGTCTACTGCTAGTTAGTCCTAAAGCAGTAATCATCGTGTGTCCCGGACTGGACCTCCATTTACCTTCTCTCTGATTCTCTCTTTACTAGAAGTGGCCCCTGGCCCACCTTGCTGCTTGTTGGCCCATGTCCCACTCATCTTCAATTACCATCAGCCATGTAGTGAACTATCCATTCCCAATCAGCCCTATACAAGCATAAACCCCAGATTGCTATATCCTTTGACTCTACACCTATTTTATTGCTCTGCATCTCTGCTGTCTATTCCTTTCCAGCTGTTGACCAAGTCCATCCATTCCCAACATTGTCTAGTGTCATCAATAGTTCATAGAACTATCACACATCATCCTAAACTGTGAACAGCCTGTAGAGCCATAGCACCAGGCCACTAGATATTGTTAGGGATGGACATGGGTGCGGGTAATCCTGCGGTGTTACAGTCACGGGTGTGACAGGTGCGGGTGCGGTGTTGGACTTTGCTGCACCACGACGAACCGTAACCCGCCCACGGTAATCCATGGGTTTTCCTCTCAAGCACCTGCTCGACCCCTCAAGACCTCAAGAGGACTTTCAGTAGTTCTGACCTGCCTTCAGTCAGGTGATGGCCAGGAAGATGTGCAAGGAACTGCCTGACCCTCGGGCATTGGCGCGTCGCTCACTCGCTCCACTCCATTTGCTAGGTTATTGTTACTATTACTGACTAGTAACTACGATAGTGCTGACTGTTTCTCATCCTTCTACCTCATTGTAGGGCCCCGCGTGACACCGTGCGCAACCTAGGCTCATACAGGCGCTCGACACACGACAGGCACATGTGAGTGATGCGACGACATCCATCACTGAACCGTTCTCTTCCAATTGCTGCCGCTACCGCCAGCCCCAGTTCCGTCCGCAACACAAACCACAATGCACAGGCCACCTTCACCACTTCCCGCCTTCACCACCTTCGCATCTGGTTTGACTCTGACCTCGCTGTCACTACCTCGTGTTTGTCAACGCGTCTGACAACCAACGCGACTACAACAATGACAGCAGCATCACTAGCCTCTTCAGCCGACTACTCAACATTTCACACAGCCAAAAGCTGTCTGCCCATCTCCCTCGGTGAGTTGCTGCGAATGCCGTTACCCAAAGTGACTAGTGCATAACTTGGATCCAGGACGACAAGGCATCAACACATCGGATGATCGGACACCCGATGGCGAGCGATCCTGGCTCTCGACGGCAACCAATCCTGGCTCTCGATGGTGAGCAATCCCGGCTCTCGATGGCGAGCGATCCCAGCTCTCGATGGCGAGTGATCCTGGCTCTCGATAGCGAGCAATCCCGGCTCTCGATAGCGAGTGATCCCGGCTCTCGATAGCGAGCAATCCCGGCTCTCGATAGCGAGCAATCCCGGCTCTCAATGGCGAGCAATCCCGGCTCTCAATGGCAAGCAATCCCGGCTCTCAATGGTGAGCGATCCCTGCTCTCTGTGGTGAGCGATTCCTTCTCTTCTCGAGCACCGCACCGATCCTGACAAAGCCGCCGATAGTGGGCAGCTGTGTGCGCTGCATTGATTCCCTTTCTTACTAACGAATTGTATGATGGCTTCTTTGTCTAACCTCCTTCAGTAGCGCGCGCCGCCTTTGCTTACATCTCACACTTTCCGCACCGTTTGCCTCTGCTCCGATCCATCATTGGTCGTTTTCTCTTGCCACCCATGTTGACCCACCATGGTCCCTAACTGCATCCCCGTCCCCACCCTCGCTTTGCCAATGCAAACTTTGCATAATACACAAGATTAATAACCGTCCTGCGCCGTCTTGTCTCTTGTGTCAAGTTTCATTTCCCCTCGACACCTGCCTCATTGCCTCTCGCGCCTCTTCGTGTATTCAGCCATTTGCTAGTACGTTTTTCGACATTCACTGCCCTCAACAGGTAACTGACGGACAGCCCCACTATTCCCCCATTTCGACAACCGCCGTTGCGTCCATCTCCCTCTCAGCTACGAAAACGACTGCAGCAAGGACTGCAAACACGAATATATCATGCAAGTACAAGAGTGAACGCATCTGTGTTTGGTGGTGTCAACGGCAATTGCAGCGGTGACAATGAATTAGAAGAGATTATATTATTTAGTTAGTAGTCAACTGTGGTGCATACCCGCGGTGACACTATGCAATTGTGCGGTGTACCGCAGTGTACCAACACCATGGTCAATAAATATAACCCATGGTTTGAACCCTTCACCACGGGTACGGTGTGTGAACGGGTACGGTACTACAGGTAACAGGTGCGGTGTAAGCTCAAGTCACCCGCGGTGCTACCCGTGTCCATCCCTATGCGTAACACACAGGAGCTTTACATAAGACAGGTCTGCACTATGGCACACCACTGGCAGGCTTAAAGTATTACTCGACATCCTGGACACATACCAAGTAATCCAGGTCCCCTACATCAGTAACAGCCCAGGGGCACCATCACTTGTTCCCCAGAGACAACTACCAGATCTACCACAATATATCACCAATCAACCAGAGAAAGATGGTCCTATCGACAACAACAAGCTCACTGGAGTGTATTGGAAACAAGCAACCCAAGCTATAAAAGCAGGATATCATGCAATCCTTAGAGGAAACTCAGGCCTCTACCAAGAAGCTTGAGTAGAATACATCCAAAGCAAAGGAAGTATCAACTGGTATATCGTTGAACAACAAGGAACCGAGCTACAGACCCACAAGGGATGAAGGCTCGGAGTAGGATGACAGAATCTTGGACATGAGACCTATGCACCCACACCCAATCCACAGGAACAGACATTGTCCTCATCTGCTCAACCCCACAAAGAATTTATATCTGGAGGACTACACCACATAGCAACCCTTTAAGAAACCAGTCCTCTTCAGGAAGAAACCGCCCCACCAGTACCCACTATTACCCTTGCTATTGAGCAAGCAGTGATCAAAGGACAAGAAATTCCTGTCAATATCGACCCAGTAACCACCAATATGTCAGACCCTCAGGGACAACAGCAGAACACACAAATGGTTGGGAGAACTGTCACCTATTCAAATGGTTCCCTTGGAGGAGCAAACCTCCCTATCTTTGATGGTGAATGCTCCAAAGCAAAAAATTGGATGCATTGCTTCAAAGTCTACAGAATGGCTAACAAGAATAAAGAGCAAATGGCCATACCCGAGCAGCATGTAGGAGTCGCGCTCTTGTACATCATGGGACCCAATGTCAATGCCTGGGTTGACAAGCAACTCCAGGAGTTAGAAGATAAAGTCCTCATCCAAGGCATCAATCCTAGTGATGAACATCTTTGGAGGGAGTTCGAAACCAATTTTGATAATGCCTTCACCAACCTTGCAGAACAACAGAATGCCCATGAAAAGCTCAAAGTGCTTCACATGGTGGGAGGAGACCTCAACTCCTACATTGCCACCTTCAACACCCTTGCAAAGGTTGCAGGGTTCAATGCAACAGAAAAAGGGATGATTGAAATGTTTAAAGACAGGCTCAATCAGCAGCTCAAGGAAACAATTATCAACAATTACACCAAGAAACCAGTAACCATGGAAGACTGGCAAAAGGAAGCTAGGGAACGCCAAGTCCACTGGCTTGAAACTAGAAACTTGAGGGGACATAAACTTACCCCTACACAGCAATGTTGGGCAGCAGCACTCAATACCAAAAGGTACCCCAACCAAAGACAATCACAGCCCAGCAACCAAGTCATCCCCATGGATGTGGATGCTGGGGAATTCACGGAGCTCACCCCAGAAGAACAGCAGCAATTACGGAAGAATAACACCTGCTTCTATTGCAAAGTGGTCGGACACATCTCGCAACACTGTCACAAGAAACAAAACCAGCAGGGTGGCTGGACCGGAGCAACTGGCTCAGGCCAAGGCCAGGGCCACTCCCAAGGAGGCAGAGAAGGCTGGACCAGAGTAACTGGCATGGGCCAAGGCCGGGGCCCCTCTGACCAGCATGCATGCACTATAACCATAGAAGAGGAGGAGGAAAAGACCTCTACAAAGCCCAGCAAAGAAGAATTTCAGGACATGGTAATGGGGTGGTCTGAAAACAATAGAACAGACTTCTTGGATTTGGTTTTGGATTTTACTGAGGGCCGCGACTGACTGCCACAGTCAAGGCCCTGTGCCTAAGAACAATGTATACAACTCGATACAGTAGTGTGTAAATGCCCTTCAATTTCTACACTACCTCAGGCAAGGCAGAAGAACTCGCCCTCATTGACAGTGGGGCAACCAGAAATTTTATCGATTATCGAACCATCCTTAGATATAGGATCCCAATGGAATGATTGGATTCTCCCATCCCAGTATGAAACATCGACGGCACCAGAAACTGTTCAGGACATATCAACAGGAGCATTGATCTGGTAATCAGAAAAGGGAAAAAGGTCAAATGGTCGAAGTTTTACATCACCAACCTTGGATGCAATAGGATAATACTTGGATACCCTTGGCTCACACAATTTAACCCAGGCATTAACTGGACAGATGCCAAAGTCGAAGGACCTCCAGTCTTTGTCAGCTCGCTCAGGAACCAATGCAACTACATCCACCATGTGCGTGCTGTAGCCCAGTCTCTAGCCCAGGAAGATGAAACTCTCATCATGCACCTGGGACGCACACAAAAGGGAATAGAACATGAACAGGCCAACATCATAAAGGAAATGAGCAAATGGATTCAGAAAACTACTATCGCTCAGCAAATGGCTGAAAAGGCATACAAAAAGGAAACAACAAATATGGAACAAACCATCCCCACAGAATATCAATGGCACAAAAGGGTGTTCTCCAAAGAGGAGGCCAAGCGATTCCCACCAGTTTGGCAATTTGACCATCATATTGTCCTCCGTGCTAATGCACCAGAAACCATTAATTGCAAAGTCTACCCCCAGTCCAGAGAAGCAGCAAAGGCACAAAACACATACATCGATGAAAACCTGGAAAAGGGTTTTATTAGCCCTTCTGACTCATGATATGGTTTCCCCTCGTTTACGGTGCTCAAAAAGGATGGAACACATTGGTTTGTAGTCGACTACTGACTACTCAACAAACATATGGAACCAGATGTCACACCTCTACCACATATTTGGACAATTATCGAGAAATGGCCAAAATGGAACTCTTCACCAAGTTCAATGTCAGGGAAGGCTATCATAACATCCAGGTCATACCAGAAGACCGGTGGAAGACAGCCTTCAAAACACTTAGAGGATTATTCGAGTTTAATGTCATGTCTTTTGGCTTATGCAATGCACTGACAACATTTTCACATTTTATCACATGGGTAGTCACTCCACTCCACAAGAAATATTCAAGTCACTTTGCACACTACATGGACAATCTCCTGGTGGCAACACTCAAACAGGATTGGAAATTACATTGGCAAATTGTGCACGAATTACTTATCTTACTGGAAGAAAGTTCACTATTTCTCAAACCTTCGAAGTGTGTCTTTGAACAAGAGGAAGTAGACTTCCTTGGAGTACAGCTAGGACATGGCCGAATCACCATCAATCCCTCGAAAGTTGCTGGTATCTGCAATTGGCCAGAAGAACTTCACTTGGTTAAAGATATATGAAGTGCTTTGGGAGTCCTGGGATTCCAGAGACCTTTCATCCCAGATTTTGCCACCATCACCAGACCATTGACCAACCTGCTAAAGAAGGACATGCCCTTTGTTTTCTTGGATGCCTGTCGTGACACTATCCATACACTGAAACACATCGTCACCTCATCACCAGTCCTCACTGCACCTAACCAAGACCACCAATTTATCCTTGAAGTAGATGCCTCCCAGTACACTACAGGGGCCATACTTTACCAAGCAGACACAGGGCGCAAAGACAGATGGAACCGACCCATCCTACAACCATGTGGTTACTACTCTCACACCTTTAGCCCCACAGAACAGCGGTACCCCATTTACAACTGGGAATATTTAGCCATGGTGAAAGGCTTATGACACTGGGACTACCTCCTGAAGAACATGACCATACCAGTGCTGATCCTCATGGACCATAAGAACCTGGAATACCATTGGGAACCTCATTGGATCAGCAATCGCATTAATGGCTACAACCAGGAAATGAATGAATACCAGGTTAAAATATGTTACAAACCCGGTAGCACTAATTGTGCTGATGCTCTCTCTCGACAACCTGATTATGGCCCAGACACTTCCTTGGAAGAGGAAGTTATTTCACTACCTGAGGCATTTTTCATACCCCCTGGAGTACCTGTTGTGGAGGTTCTTCGGCCCCACCGATTTGTGCCCTCCAACTTGGCAACCCTCTTGGGCTGGAGTGCACTGTCTGCTCCGCAGATCAGGCCAGCATTAGGGTCATGGATGTGGAGGACAGCAATCTGGCGACTGATGACACTCCTTTCCACAACACCTTAACCGCATCCAATCTTGAAATGACCGTGATCCAACAGCAATCCCTGGAACCCAATACACTGTCTAGGTGGTGACATGCCCACCACCTCAAAGAACGTTCAGGAGGTCTCTGGTGGAAGGGGGCTGCCTTGGTCATCGTGGGAGATGACCACCTTAAGTGGGGGGTGACACAACTTTTTCACAATTCCACAACAGTGGGTCACCCCAGAATAGCCAAAACTACAGACCTCATTGCTAAACATTACTGGTGGCCATGAATGTGAGATTTCATCACATGCTACATCCAAGGATACGCAGCCTGCTGCCTGCCAAATGAATAAAGTCAATACCCACCTGTCACACCCCCAGATATCACCCATCACACCTACCCCGAATGCCCTACCATTCCAAACCATTGCACTTGATTTCATTGTCAAACTCCCCTTGTCTCAAGGTTTTGACAGCATCCTGACCATCACTGACCATGACTGTAGCAAGGCCTCACTTTTTATTCCTTGCAATGAGACTATCGATGCAATCAGTACAGCAGCACTTTATGCAAAACATGTGTTCCCACACTACGGCATTCCCCAGAAAGTGATATCAGATAGGGATCCTCAGTTTACATCAGCATTTACAAAGGAACTTTGCTATCTCCTTGGCATTAGGCAGAACATTAGCACAGCATATCACCCTCAAACCGACAGACAAAGTGAACGAACCAATCAAAGTTTAGAACAATACCTCAGGTTCTACTGCAGAAATCAACAGGATCAGTGGGCTACTTGGCTACCAATGGCACAATACACTCAGAACTCATGGCCATCAAGCACAACAAAGCAAATGCCCTATGACCTACTCCTTGGATATATGCCATTGGCCCACCAACCAACTAGAGCAGTACAGCTCCCAAGTATAGCAGACTGATTTACATGGATCAAAGAAGCATGGATTGTGGCCCAAGAGGCGATGAGTAAAGTGCAAGACCAGCTCATCAAAGGACCAACAAAGTTCACACCATACCAAGAAGGGGATAAAGTCTGGTTAGAAGGAATGAACCTCAAGATGCCATATGAAACACAGAAACTATCACCAAGGCAGTACGGACCTTTCGAGGTAGCCGCCAAGATTTCTGACATTGCATACCAGTTGAAGCTCCCAGACACATGGAAGATACACCCCACATTTCATGCCTCTCTCCTCACACCTTACAAAGAAACTGATGTTCACAGAGAAAACTTCTTGGAGCCACCACCCAACAACATTGAAGGGGAACAGGAATGGGAAGTTGAAAAGATCCTCAGAGAACGGACTTATCGATGCAAAAGGCCATACCTCATCAGATGGAAGGGCTACTCACCAGCACATGATTCTTGGGCTTCTGATGCTGATGTCCATGCTCCAGACCTCCTAGCCGGATATCACACATCAAAGAAGGACCTGTTAAGGACCTCTAGCCAAAAGACCTCAAGAAAGAAAGGAAGTTCAAGCAGAGCTCAAACTCAGGGTCAGAAAGTTATAAAAACCCTAGAAGTCGATGAAGAGACTCCAGCAACAATTTCCCCCACAACCCTTCACTCCTGTCTTACCCAGTTGCCTATGACTACCTCCTATCTCTTTGTCATTAACATTGATGCCATCCCAGACACACCATCAGCACCACAGCAATCACCCATCTCGGTCTCAACCACATCACCTACCTCGCCTGCCCCATCCAGCAGAACTAGAATCAATCTGCAACCAAATGCAGAGGGCATTGAACCTCTGGATAGCAGCAAGTATCAGGTGGCAAGTGATGCTGATGACCCTGTTTGCTGGACCCCAGAATGGATTGCACACATCTGGAAGATGTGCAGGGCAGCTGAGGCATACTATGAGGCCGTCGGTGAGTACCCCAAGACCCTTACAGATGAGGCCAAGGCCTCCTGTCGTGCAATTGGCTGTCGCAGCTCCCCTCCCGACTACTGGGAGATGGAGCTGGCCGAGTGGCAGGGTCCACTTTACCGATGACTTCTTGCCACCAAGGATGACCTCACCCCCTTCCTTGCCCCTATGTTACCGGTTGAGGAACCGTTCCACCTTCACCATGAATGACTTGAGGCCATTGCTGCCCAACCCAAGTCCCCCACCATTCACGTCCGTACCCTCCTCGAACGCATTGGAGGGCCAGCACCTGCAGCAATTGCAGAAGAGAAAGACACCATGCAGATCACGGCAGCAGAAGAAGGACAAGCCTCTGGTAGAATGGCTGGAGATGATCAACTATCAGGAGTGGGCAATGCTGGAGGTATTCCAGGAACCACTGAGGATGCCTCAATGGGAGATAGATCCCCCGATGCGACTGGGACATGGTTGAGACTCTGGGCCAAGGGTTGGAGTGAGTACAACCCAGCTGACCCTCAGGCCTACCCGGTTATGTACAAAACCAGGCCATATGAGATGTGGGTAGTGCAATGGACCAGGACCATCATTGACAGTAACGACACCTGGATTGAGGGCACAGAGGACCATAGAGGTAGGGTGTACTGGCATCAGCTTAGGGCTTGTCCCTACCCTGCACCCAATTTTTGAAATAACCACCAGTTTTGCGACAACCACCTCTCCATCCTCCACCCTACCCATGCCGGCCACCACCTCATCGACTGTGCCCTCACCCAGCTTGCTGACCCAGGGCTGGCAGCGGACGTACAAAGGCTTCGTATGACCATGAACACCCTTGCGACTTTACAGGCCAAGTGCACTCGCATTTTTACACATGAGCAAACCCTCAAGCACCAGCTCACCACCACTTCCAGGTACTTGGCTAACACTCAAGCCCCCAGTCGCCTTGTCACCCAGGTCATCCAGTTTGCACCTGAGTGCAACACTCGCAAGAGTGTGAAGGCCAGACCTTGGCGAAGAAGTGTGTTCTGAGGTGGAGTG
>QFEY01005372.1:0-12388 GCA_003316435.1 Russula virescens | reverse complement strand
GCCAACCTACGAGGATGCTTGAGAATGTTTCTATCGGTTATCCAATCGGTGGTCTTGCACTGGCAATATCAGCGGTGAGTAAGCCTGACATTGTACTAGTAAATCATTCCGTCTAAATTTATTTTAGCTTGAGCGCGCCTTTGTTCTCTATCGAGATGACCATCTCGAATACAAGGATGGCCGTCTTTCCATCAAGAAGTTGTTAGCGGAAGTTACCGGAAAGGGAATGGAGAAGGAACCAGTATCCGGCGAACAAAATCAAGAGCGGAAGGAGGAAGTCCGCAATACGAAGCACGATTTCAGATCCAGCAACAGCCAGGGGACGACTAGGGCTTGGTTGGAAGCCATCAAAGAGAATATCGATGACGTCTTCCCCGAGGTTTGCAATCGTGCCAGTAAAGCTGCGCATAGGACCATCACCAATGTTCACAATGTCATGTGGCGCACTTCCGACCGCATGAATGGTCGTGCTTTCTTCATGGAAAGTTCGGACTGGGACTCAGATACGGAAATCGAAGACTGCGAGGAAAACTCCCCTGGCAGTGAAAACGAGATTGACCCTCGCCTTGGTGATATCCATCGTTGCAGGACCAATGGGGACGATGGCGGCACCGTGGACGGCAGTAACGCATTCGCTGGCACCCAAGATAACGATGGTATCAATGACGCTAACATCGCCGACAGTATGGGTACCGACTACGACAAGAGCGATCTCGGCGGCGGCGTTGATGAACCAGTGGCTGGTGCTGGTGGTGATGGCGCATCATTCGTAGAGGAAAAACCCATAGGCAAAGCTTGGCGTCGCAGGAGTGCTCGCCTCGCGAAACACTAGCGGACGGTACGGGTGATCAATAACGTCTATCACTCACAGTGCTAATGCACCTCTTTTTATCATATGCAAGTTTCGAATCTATCTACACCTTCTTCAACACACGCTATGCAGATACCCGCATGTCATTCAACATGCCAGATGCTTGATTTTTACTCGTACTTGATTTAGTTTGACGCATTCGTATCCCTTTTCTTCAATTATGCCTTTCACACTCCATGCCATCGACTACTATATTCAGTCCAGTTTAAACCGGTTGTTCAGGTTTGGAGGCCTTGAGATACCCATCGTTTTCGCTAACAGTAGTCCATCGTCGTCTAATTTTGCTTCAGAATTTAGTACACTTTATGGCTACGTTCGATACTGTTTAATAGCACATCTTTATCTCTGAGTCATGCTCTTTACCCCATAATGCTAGTGCCATTTCCGGATAGGCATTGTCGGCAGGAAATAGGTTTACTCTTCGCAACCCTTCACCCTGTTTTCAACTCGAATCTGAAACGAGGTCGTCCTGAAACACAACAGAAGTACTACGTGTGGAATAACCTAAAAGTGATTCCAATCAAACTATGTCCATGAGCGTTCCACGCTTTGAACCAAGTTTCTGGTAATCCCAGTTGGAATCCGTGCTTAATGCGGCGTGCATGTTCGTATCCTAGGATACAAATTAATGGCAAGTCCTGGGAGCGTCACGCATCAATCTGCGAGCCTGACTCGTACCATCGGCGAATCCTAGAACATGCTTACCTTACCTTAGGGATCCCAATTGACATCTTCAATTCGTTCCTCGGACATTTTAGTAATACGTCCGTATTAGGCGTTCACATTATATCACGGAGATGCGGATCATTACCAATGCGACTCATGGCATCTGCTGGGTTGCGGGGGTGATACAACACCATGATGCTACCGAGCTGAAAGCAGGGGCGGAAACCCAAGCCCCCAGATGCGACCGTTTGGGTACGAGGTGCGAAGTGCGAAAGCATGGGAGAAGGACAGTGCACGTTTGGACGTGATGTCCTTGTTGTCGGGAGCATTGCAGCGGGCGGGCGGTAAATCAAGGCGAGTGGCGGTGTATTTGGCGTAGGGACGATCATTCTTCGCACTACAGACAGTATTTACTATGCATTGTTCAACTTGGACATTCAATTCCACCTGGGTCCACTATAAAAAGACTCCTTCGTACCGGGCGATTCGGACAGACGTAAATTATTTTCCAAGATATCCGTTTTCTGGTATAGATGGAGCCGAGCCCGCCTACTCTGAACTGTTAGGGAAGGGACGGGTAGCATTCGTAGCCGCATATAAGCCCGCGACTGGTCACGGGTGGTTGAAACAGTCGATCTCTCATGTTCTAGGCGATAGGAAGTCACGTTCAATGAGGCAGGCAATCGAAAATAGGAGTGTACCGGGATCGAACGGGGAGTCGAAGAACTGGACGGGCGCTACTTACTTCGGCTTGATTTGGGTCGACAGTCGGATAGCATCAACGACAGCCCAAGGTTGCGCACTTTTTCAGGTACGCTAGTGGTCTAAAAAGGACCACAAGTCAGTTGTGCGGCAACCAGAAAAATAAGAGACGAACACGTGAAAAAGTCCATATTAACCTCCCGCTCGTTTTCCTCACGCGAGGCCCAGCCGCCGACGAGAATTGTCGGTCCACAGGTTGGCTGTTTGCTTTGTTCGGATGTAAGCCGGATAGCAGGAGAAATCAGAAGCGCGATCTCGGAACAGCCGCCATTACACCACCAACTGACGTTCAAACCCATATATACGGAGCTTCGAGCTCTGTGTCCGAGTCGCTACGCACTCGTGCAGACCACTCTTGTCCATTCTCGCTGAGGTTGTCGCTAGTGTAGCCCGCCACGCTTACCACAGCTAGATACCAGTATTCGGCGTCATCGAGACTGAAACTAGCGTCACCGCGGATGTGGAGGTGAGAACAAACGTCGAACACGTCTCATTGTTCTCAGGAACATAGTACGCGGTTTATGAACAGAAAAGGGGGCGATTCCCGTCCGGAATTCTCCCCCAGCCTTGGTTCTAGTGAAATTTCTTGAACAATGGGACCCCCGCCGGAACGTAACTAACGTCCTTGGTGCACCGTTATCCTGAGATACAACAGGAAGATCCGTCAGCGTATGTACCAAGCCGGACAGAAAACGTTGCGCACCGTCCGAGCTTGTCGCAACTATCATGAAAGCCGCTTCGTTTCCAACGAAGAAATCTCATCATCCGTGACTTTCGTTCCCAATAGCCTCTTTCAAAGGGTGCCTGAGGGTGCATTAGCAAAGAAATGGCGCAAATATATTAGCTCATTGATGTGCATTCTGTATTCACCCTTGCCAAAAGCACGAAGATGCAGAGAAATTGTGCCATATATAACCTTCCCAAAGTGGTCGTATAAACGCATTTGACATCAGGAAGAGAACTGCCGGGTCAACGCTCAGACGTTGGGGGAAGAAGTAGTTATACTCGACAACACTAACAAATGAGTGATGGCTCGGAAAGTTTGCGACAAATATCCCCATAGTATGGGAGGAAAATCGTTTAAATGTGTGACGGGGTAGTCGTTGGAGGCTTGCCCCAAGAAGAACGCCAGGGATCGGTGTTCTTCTCGCGGCAAGTCTCCAACGAGACACCAGTGTATAGTACATTGTCTTTCGAACGGTCAGTTGGAGAGAATGAGGGACTCATAGGCACACCTCCCTCTCCGTCGTTGCGGAAATTGGGAATAGGACGGTATGTGGATTGTTGGTTCGAATCGTGCCGCCAACTCCTCAATTCCCTTTCTCGAGGGTATTGAAAACTTGGGATTGGGGCCGAAGGAGGTTCGATCTTGAAGACGGCCTCAAGACTTTTTACATGCGCGACAGATGGACAAGAGTGAGGTCGTTTTCCTGTCACCTCTCAGTACTCAATTTTTAGCAATGGAGGGGTGAAGATAACACCAAGTGGTTGATGAAAGATGGGCCAAGGAAGCGTCGACGCCATTGTCAGGAAGAAAAACAGTGCCAAGGGCAAGGCGAATAGTTGGGATGTGTTTCGGGCCGGCATATCCGAGTTCGCAGTCCGTTTTGTTCTCTTACTACGCACGCTTACGCGATGACCCGTACATCGGCATCGGCATTGGACAATCCCTCGCTAAGTGTATCGGTGGCGAAAGAGCATCACAGCCCTTTCCCATTGAGTTTTGCACGGGACCTTAACAGTACGTTACTCTTTTTCACATCACGCTACCCGTCGCAACATGAGCACGTCATTTCGGTTGCGTGATGCTCGAGCGAAGCTGCTCCGATAATCGCAATGTGGACCATATGCTCCTAATCTCACGTCAAGCTTTGAGATTGTTGAAAGGGTATAGAGGAGCATAAGAGGGTAAGGGTAGTAAGTGTCAGAATTGAATCGTCTACCGCTGAACGAAAACGATACTGATGTCAAATGTAGCATTTTTGGGTTAGATCTGCGCTTTCTGCAGCTATCAATACTCCAATATAACTTGCGTTATACCCTCCATCGTAGGTCCAGGGTATTCTAGCAATGGGTCATACGGCGTGCTACTCTACCGACTTCGCCATAATAGGGATGGTTAACACGTAGCATTCATGGTTTCAATATTATAGCTGAGGCTGTTGTTTGTGCTCAGTTGCTTCCGGCATCTTCCATTCCTGTGGCTGGCTGATGCGGATCGCGGATCATTTCTTGTCCGCAAGCACGGTACCAAACAAAGGATAGGGCTGTACATCACACAAGTATACAGTTGCTCATGGACACCAAAAGGAATTCCAACAACGACAGTGCCTCCGGTCATTGACGTAGGTTCAGGATATGAGACCATAAAGCTATGAAGCTTGAAACTTGAGGCACAAAACCGGATAATAGGAAGTCACGGCAAACGAAAATACTGAACTCTTGTTGACTGACATCCCACCATGCTTCCACGAGAGCCTGTACCCTGTTTTTGGACGGACGCCGTGGTTTCAGGCTGTGAGTGGCTGTCATCTTCGATGACACTAAGCTCCTTTCTTTGATAACAGATTCGCACTATTTACTCCTCGTTCAACAGTCAGGTTGGTCCCTGCGTTTCGAGGATGCTGAAGCACCATCAAATTTTCATGTGGCGCACCCTATATCAGTCCTGAATCTTCTTCTGATGCGCCGTGGCGTTGGTGGGTAGGTTTGCCATGTGTTCAATCCGTTCGGTGGCAATACTGTACTGTCCCCTGTAGAACCCCATTTGGGAAACGATATGATACGTTCTGCATCTTGACACTGTCCGTATAAATGACGGGCTGTCAAGCATGTCAAGCCCTGTGTATAGCCCTAGTACCCTAACCTTCACTCAAGCCGCTGCGTTCATTATCCATCCAGCGCTTTTTACCAGTCTGAGGATGGTTGACTTCCACAATCCTGTTGTTATCGTCGATGAATACTGTGTGTATGCTCCTCGGCCTAGATCCGTACTAACCTGGAAAGCTAATCGGGCCTATCTTATGACAGTGATATTCGTAAAGCTTTGCCACATTCTGGCTGGTATCTTCATGTGAGTCTCAGTCGGTACGGTGGTATCGCCTCCATAACTCGCTGACGATGTGTTGCACGGCTCAACTGCCCTCTACCTTCTAGTTGGGAGTACGTAACCACCCTTGACTACGAGTGGAGTGTCATCCGAGGACATCGTCCTTACCGTTGGACAATTTGGGTCAGTGTCTGACTAGTGCTTTTGGGCGTCCCATTTGCCTACCCAGGAGCCTCAGATTGATTGGTCTTTGGCGTAGTAGATCTACTCCTTTGCACGTCTGGCCACCCTCGTTGTCATAGCTTTTACGCTGGCCTATATTGATGCTTCCAGACCTCTGAACTGTCAGGTACGTACCATGTCGTACGGCCATTCTATACGCGAGTCTGATGGGCGACGACCTCAAGGCCTGGGTCACCGTCACATTCGTGAGCAAACTCTCCGATGTTCTCCGGCCAAAGATGAGATAGCACTTTGCGCTTTTGCTTGCTCCTTATTTTAGGCGTTTGGTTACCTGACCCTTTCCGCGTCCTTGTTATTGCTGGTGCTTCGTACGTAAGTCCAATCTTCTTTGCTCCTCTATTGCCTCAAGCTTCGTGAAGTGGACTCGATACTTATAGAGCCTGCCAGGGTCGCCATCTGGAACAGGAATAAGATCGTCATTGCTCTTGCAATCAGTGCATGGGTTACCCACCTCGCATTCATCATACAAGGCAAGTCCTTCTCCTTCTTCTCCTTTGCAGACGAGCGGGAGCCCCTGACAACCATGGTTCGGCATCAGGTGTCTCACAGGCAAGGAAAAGACTTCGTATATTTTTGAGCCTTGTACTTACTTACCTACTTGCAGCTCCGTTCTACATGGTTAGGTGGAACTTTTCACTGCATGCTGCCCAACACGGAGGATGCTAAACTTGCCGTCACGATTACGTACGGTGTTAATATCATCTTGGCCCTTACAATGGTAGTGGGATTGCTTCGGATACGCGGCCATGACGGAGGCATGCTTAATCTTGGACTCCTCCTCTGGAAGCAGGTGAGTGGGGGTGGCATTTCCATTTCTTGGCAACCTTCGTGCTTACCATACCTTAATCTATCCTTCCTCGAAAGGGCATTATCTTCCTTATTTTTGCCACAGGAGCGGGGCTCAGTACAGTGGCAAGTATAGCGAAGTCTCTTGTCTTTCTTCGCTCACGCTTGTTTTGTACTGTAGGCGCTCCTTGCTTTGAACCTGAACGGTATGACCTTTTCTCTAGTCGTTCGTGAAGGATATTGACCTGCTTCTAATATCAGCTGTCCTTGATCTCGTACGTCCTTTTCTGCCATGAGGAGAGCACTTATACACCCACCTCAATCAGATATCCCTCATGCCTGCACTGGTCTCATTAACGATCACTGCAACACGGATGTACACCTCTCTAACGAACTTTGGCTCCTACACCGATGTGTACGACAGTTTTCCTTTACGTCTTTTCATCACGCTCAATGTGGCCGATTTCTTGGTAGCGTGAGCGACTCGGGCCTCAAAAGAGGTCCTCGCATGGTCTCGAATGCCAAGTGCCTACCCGTTGCACATGTGGCCTGCGAGCAACATCCCGCTGGCACGCCACAAAGCACCACTCTCTCTATAAGTCCGAATGAAGACCTGTGCGACAAACCCCAAGGACTGAGCCCCGAGAACGATTTGGAGAGAGGCGTGAGACAATAAGTCTGGGCGTATAAACTTATTCAAAAGGAACAATAATAGCAGTGATGGGTGCACGTGCAGTACGCAGCGAAATATAGATACACGATTAATTATGCGGTGAACCTAGAATATTGAGTAGATCTCATTCACAATTACGATGACATCAAAAAGCTGACCCGGGTGCCTCTGTATCTGGCGTTGCTTTTGTCCCGCCTGCCTCACTCAGACCCTCTCCCTAACACCCGGGACGGACACATCGCACAGGCGGTACATCATCATTCAAGTCGCGGATGATAAAACGCAGAACGCAGTATTCGGCCTTCGGCCATACCCGAAGGCAATCTAACCAATTGTATGCGACACTAATTATAAGACAGGATGCATAATCTCTCACAACTATGTCTGGGAAGTAGACTGTCGCCATTTCTAAAACAACTGACCAGATTCTACTGTCACTTTGGTCTGTGATAACCCCTTACATTACTCAGTGTCATGACGAAACAAACTTTCCATACAATTCCGAAAAGACAGGATTTTGAGCCCGTCAACACCCCGCAGCTCTTCGCACTGCTGAGGCATCAGAATACATGGCAAATCCACGTCCTAATATTGCAGCAGAACGCTCCACCGGGGTATTCGCGAGCCGCCGCCAAGATGTAGGAAGTCGCCGATGCTACAATAAATTTTGAATTTTCGAGCACCTGAGTGCTGTTTGCTACCACCGTTAGCATTCCGAGACGGCAATTTGAGAGGGTAACCGCATCGGGAAGGATTCAGCTTGGAAATGACAACGACTCGGAGTTCTGATCATGCGACAGCAATGAAGATGGAGGCATTGATCGGGACTAGGTCAACGCCAAGCACGACACCCGGCTTGCGAGTGTGGTGGCTGAGATTGGTGGTGGGACTTGACGAGGGAGTGAAGGCCAGCGTGGATGCGGCTGACCGCAGAGGTCAGAGGCATGGAACCAGAAGAGTGCTAGGATAATTGTTCTGCCTCCGATGCAGCTGCGAGTGGCTCTATTGTCGCCATGAGACGTATGGGTGCTTAGAGGCAACGGATCGTTTGGCAGCGCAACATGTTCGTCTGCATAGCGAGGTCTCCAGAGGGGAGGTAAGGATGACGAGAGGTGGGCTGGATACATGTTCGGCTACGGGAGGAAGCAAGAGCAGCAACATCGATCAATAGAATGGTTCAAATGGAGATCGAGCTCTCACGTACCTGACTAGTAGAGGTCCCTCCCCGACACTTCCATTGCCCCTCATTGCCATCGTCCTAACCATTGTCCTACTTCCGACTCGCGCATCACAAGCCTCTTCTGCAGCCAGACGATCTTCCATCTTGTTGTAGCTGTCGGGATCTCTCCAAGCGTTAGGGCGTGAGCGCCAAGGACCCAATGGGCACAGAGAGACGCAGGCTCACCTTGCTCTTGCGCCTGCCGTTGTGCCAACGTTTACGTGTAGGTCCACACAGCCGTTACCAAGTGGATTTAACCAGTTACGGAGATCGGTAGTGTGGAAAGAATGAGAGTTGCCAGCCGATTTCCCTCTTCCAAACGATGTTGAGAATGTCAATGGTGTGTTCGAAATGATTGATTTGCTGTCACTCTATTACTCGATTCAGGGTGGGGGAGCTAGTAGGAGGAAGTTCAAGGAGCACCAAATCGCAAATGAAGAACGGCCAATGGTCGACAACTTGCCGAGGTGCCAGTGTTTGATACGAAAAAACATAGATACGATATGTTGGAAGTCATGCTGAAGGTGATGTGGTAATTTGAAATGGCGGCGTGGCTATGGGCCATTTTTTTGACGCGTCTCGCATCTCGCATAGAGTAAGTATAGAGTAGTCATACTGCACTACTACTGTTCGAAACAAACACTTTCACTATCTGGCGTTGAATTATCACCAATGACCTCTTACAAGTACGTCCGGACAGCAGAAAATTCCCAGTTTGAACTCACCAATGACGGTATATTTCCTAGCACCGTCCCTTGCACCGTCCCGTCGTCGAATCTGGGCGTTGATGGCTCAAGGATGAACAATTTTTCTACATTACGTCTCCAGGAAGAAAGGATTTGTAGAGAACTGTGTCAGTGTTTTGTATTTCCAGTATCTGCATCAGCGCTTGAATCTTTCCGTGCGCTACTGTAGGCCAGACAACGATCGACATGCTACCTGACAATGTCCTTCTTGAAATCTTTGATTTTTACAGAGAGGACCCCACATCACATATTATCGCAGGTCTCTCCCCGTGGAGGTGGGAAAAGCTGACACATGTGTGTCGAAGATGGCGACATATTGTATTTGGATCGCCTCGGCGTCTGGAGTTGCAAGTCCTCTGCACTTCAAAAACATCCACGAGAACATCGTTGAGTATCTGGCCAGCCTTCCCTATCTTCCTATTTGTCGTTTCCTTGTTTTGGGGGCATCTAGAAAATCTCATCGCAGCAGTTGAATGCCGCGATCGCATATCGCATATCTACATCGACGGTATAGATGGTCCTGCATTGGAACATTTAGTCACCATAATACAAGAACCATTTCCGTTTCTGACAACATTTCATCTTCTCTCGTTTGGTAGGTCTGCACCAGTGCTTCCCGAAGCGTTCTTGGGTGGATCTGCCCCACTTCTACAATTGTTCATCTTATACGGCATTCCATTTCCGACCTTTCCCAAATTTATTTTGTCTGCCACTCGCATCGTCATTCTTCAACTTTTCGATATACCGGATTCTGGGTACATTTCACCCGGAGAAATGGCCACTTGCTTGGCCGCGTTGCCCAATCTCCAGGTTCTTACCCTTGGATTTCGATCCCCTCTATCTCGCCCTCTCCAAATGGTGTTACCTTCCCTCATCCGCGTAGTTCTCCCCGCTCTCACTCGTCTCCTCTTCAGAGGCACTATCGAATACTTTGAAGATTTCCTCACTCGAACACATATCCCCCTACTCAACCATCTCTGCCTACGCTTCTTCATGGATCTCATCTTTGACATTCCAAGACTCCACAGCCTCATCGTTCAAGCGGAAGGGCTCGGGCCACTCAATCCAGCTTGGGTGATGTTTAGCAGGAAGACTATCTCGATTCGACTTGGACTACTCCCTCAAATCGAGTTGGGTATCTTATGTGAAGAGCGAGATTGGCAACTTTTGTCGCTGGCACAGGTATGCAACCGGCAGTTGCCCCTCTCTAGTGTGGAACAGCTCAGCGTTTGTGAGCTTACTCGGGGCACATCATTGGATTGGAAGGACGACATGGACTCCTCGCAATGGCTTGAACTTTTCCGCCCATTCATCGCCGTCCAGAATTTGTACGTGTCCAAGCAGTTTGTGCCCTTTGTTACCGGTGCACTACAAGAGCTTACGGGAGAGAGGACCATGGAGGTGTTACCTGTTCTGAAAAATCTTTTCTTGGAAGGGTTCGAGTCATATGGACCTGTGCAGGAAGCGATAAAACCATTTGTTTCTGCGCGCCAGCTTTCGGACCACTCTATCCTTATACATTCAGAACTGCCACATCTGCCGCCACCACTGCCGCGACTGCTGCAGGTGTCGTGGGCGTCAAGAATTCGACCGCTGCCGCTGCCGCCAATTCTCTCCTCGGGTAGTTAAGCGGTGCCTTTCACGGACTCATTACTACAGTATTAATACGAATACCTGTTTATAGATCATACTTTCTCTTGCTTCGTCTCCGTCTTGTCTCGTTGTATGATGTCTCGGATTTTAGCACTGTTGCACTGTATTCTTGAATAACTTCTGCACAATAAACTCCTACAGTATGAGTTCAGTTTACCCTTCATGGGTGATAGGGTTCAAGGTTTGGACATGACCTGGGCGAAGTATCATTTTACGGCGCCATGACCCGAGTCATGTTGTTTAGGAGGGTCAATGAGCAATTCAATTTGTGTTATGTCTCTCCCTCATAAGACCGCTTCAGCACAGACAATCGGCCGGTACCTTTCGGCATTTCAAAGGTCGCTCTTCGGAACGCACTCCACTTGTACCAAAGTCAAGCCAACGGGACCCCTCGTTATTCGCGACATACTTTACATGCATCTTTGAACTCGACGGCAGGATGTATCAGCCATCAGCAGCCCGGTACCGTAAGCAGAAAGCTGTGATAAGTTCAAGTATGGGGAACCGTCAATATTCTAAGAGCCGCCGTTTCGCTTTGGTTCACCCACCCAAGCCGATCAACGTGAGCCCAGCGACACGCATAAACATCGCCCCATACAGCCTTTCAATTCCCTTTGGCGCCAGTGGCGCCTGCCTCATGTCACTCTCACTTATCTTAGCTAACACGCGCCCCAGTGCACGGCAAAGTCAACTAGACCACGAGCGATCTTAGGCGTTCGTCGGGTCTCGTGATCCTGTTCGGAATGGTGGGTCGGCACACGGTGCTGGTAATGCGTTGGCTCCGGTCCCAACACCGGTTCGTGTTGGCGCAAGTTTCTGTGTGCTCGCGGGCCAGTAAAAGCCCGCGATTGGCAACGAGTGGTTGCCGTGTGTGTGATTCTCCAAGCTGTGGATACCGCAAGATACTTTTGGAACAGCAGCAGGCGATTGGCAACTGGTAGTGTGCCGAGTTTGAACCAAGACGACGGTGTCACGGTGATGATGCTTCGTCCTTGAGAACGAAACCTGGCGAGAGCGATGAAGTGACGAAATATGCATGTTATGGACAGCCATTTCAAGGAATCAACGTTAATCAACAAGTCAGTAAGGAGGCGATGATCAAGAGAAACAAGAGAGGAGAACACACAGATAAGAGTCCGCGCACCCGCTGTCGCCGCGCTTGGCCCGCCCGCCAACACAGTACCAGATGACGTTTCCCTATAACATCTCTCTGAGCATACCCCTCAGTGTCGAACTTCCGCTTACGCATCGCTGTGAGTTCCTACATGTCAGGCTCTCGTCCATCCTTGAACGAGATTATGGATAGCGTTGCCTGCCGTTTTCACCTGATACCACTGTTTAGCGTCGCTTGGGAAATCGACATTGAAAATGTGAACGTGGGGTGCGCAGCGATGGTCTCCCAGGAGCGCTTGCCGTATTTGTGGAGTCTTTAAGTGTGATACTGGTCGGCCGAGTAAGCCACCTGAAGTCACAGCATACCATCAAAATGAAGTTGATAAATTCGGAACTTTAAAAATTTCCTAATGTTCTGTGTGACCAACTGTGACTGACCAGACTCCAGGTGGGTTACTCAGCTGACTGGTATCCAGGTTAAGCTTAAGGACAGTATCGATCATGAATGGTTGGGAGGAGATGCCGAGGTTCGACTGATGCGAGCCTTCAGAGGGCAGCATTGACAGTTCGATTCTCGTAAAGGAGCGCCAGGGGTAAAGATCATTCA
>QFEY01005369.1:0-18586 GCA_003316435.1 Russula virescens | reverse complement strand
CCTGCGTACTTGTTTTGCCTTTGGATCGTCCGCCTCGCGCTTCGCATTGGCGAGCCGACGCTGGAGTTTTGCCTGGCCCTTCTCCTTTTTCGCTTTGTGGAATACTTGTTCGCGCTTTTGCTTGTTTTTTATCGCGCTGCGCGCGAACCTATGTGCGTTGGGCATTAAGGCTAGTCAGAGACAGAATCAAGCCAAACGAGCAGTGAGGAATTTCCTTTCCCACGAAGCCACGAGACTGGCAATCACTTCCGCGTCTTGGTCGTCCATCGACGTTTACACGTTACCTCTCCGCTATGTTCAGCTCACGTACTCGGTCATCCCTTTCCCTGCTCTGTTGTCTATCTCTTTTCTTTTCGGCTGTAAATGGCCTCCACTTCTACCTCGACGCAAGCGAGAAACGGTGCTTCATCGAGGAGGTGCCTAGCGACACCGTAGTCGAGGGTAAGCATCATCAAAGAACATCTCAGCCAGCACACTTTTCTCAACCTTTGCCGTACCGCTGTCTTCAGGCCACTACCGCGCATTGGAATGGAGCGAAAGAGACCAGGCTTACAAGGTCAACGAAGAACTGGGCATTCTGGTGCAGGTCACAGTGAGTAAATATGTCATGTCTTGAGACGGTCCCCAACCTGGTGCTACGTGCAACGTCACTCTTCATAGGAAGTGGAAAGTGGTCATTCTGTTGTCAGCACGCGTGGTCCGCCCGATGGACGCTTCACGTTCACCTCTCACGACGCGGGTGACCACTCTATCTGCCTGTCGACCAGCTATTCCAGCTCCTGGTTCGGCCCTACGGCACACATCCGCCTGTACTTCGACGTCGTCGTCGGTTCAACCAAGCCCAATGTGGATCATGACCGCTCGCACGTCTCGGTGCTCTCAGGCAGGCTCCGTGATCTGAATATCAAAATCGAAGACATTCGCCGCGAGCAGCAGTATCAACGCGAGCGGGAGGCAGATTTCCGCGACCTCTCTGAAGTTACGAACTCCCGCGCTGTGTGGTATAGCGTCGCACAAATCCTCGTACTCCTCACGACCTGTGCATGGCAGTTGCGACACCTAAGAGTGAGCACCGTGTCCGTATTATGTCTGCCACCAAACGTTACTGATGACTCTACCAATCCCAGCGATTCTTTGAGGATCGAAAGATGCACTAGTGTATAGTTGCATATCATCTATTTGTTTCGAATACATTATGCGGGTACTTAGTGGGAAATTGGAACTAGTCCTCACTTCCCTCGATCTCGAGGATCACTTTTTTCTTGAAACTACCCGACGTTACTCTCTGGAACACCTCACTAATAGCGCTCGAAGCTTGTTCTTCGCTGACTTCTCTCCCAATGGTGACAATTTCGTGCATCGGTTCCTTGAACTATTCGAACGCATCGAACTAAACCCTCCCGAGAAGTGGAAATGGGGGCTGCTCACCTTCCCTGAAGCCATAGTCCGCGCGAGGTCATCGACAAGCTTGATTTGCCGTTCTCCGTTGTCTTTATACCACCGACTAAGCCAAAACCCGTGGCTCGTAAGGTTCTTGAATACGTGGAATGTTGCAGGTAGCGCAACGGGGCGTTTCGCCATTGCGCCATATGTCACCAGATGCGCATCATTGCCTAGAAGGCCCGCCATGGCCATCGTCGACTCGCCACCAATACAATTCAGACCAAGGCGAATGTCCTTTCCACAAGTCGTATCAGCACGCAGCAGTTCAGATGATTTTTGGATAGAGCGAGCACCTGGCCACCAGTCCATTCTTTAACTTTTGCCTTGATCATCTTTTTATCATCTAGCTCGTCGTACGTGAGTATATGTGTAGCACCCAAGTCTTGTAATTCTCGTCTCAGCGCATCGATGTCATCCCTGCACGCATCAACTATGAGATTAAAACTAGAACCCTGATCGAACAAGTAAAATAGCCCACCGGTTCCGGACAAAGTTGATAGTCTTCAGACCTGCATTCCTCGCGAGTTGTATGACTGCCTGACCAACCTATGGACAACAACAAAAAAAACTGAGCCGAGGGGGTCCTTGCCCACCCTCAAGGCTCCAATATGACGCACCGCACTGTTCGCGCCATTTTGAATGACCCACTGTCCCCTCTCCAGAGTGACGAAGTGCGACAGAAGGCAGTATGCAGTTGCAGGGTTAACCTGTAATAGGTGAAGATCGTATAAAAAAAAACCCAACCAAGATATAGATACTGGGAAGGGCAAACGCACCATCATTGTCGCCGCGTTCACTTCCGAAAGGCCCTCGAGCTTCGGCACCTTCAAGAGCTGCTCCTCCCGCAAATTCGCAGCGCTCCTCCAAGTGCCCATCTGGCTCGCCTTCATGACAACCCAGTCGCCGCGCTGGAGGTTCCTCACGCCCTCGCCGACGTCCGTGACCTCCGCGAGCCCTTCATTGCCCCCTACGAACACGTCCCCTCGGACACCAGGGAACGAAGAAGGCTGAGATTTTAAAGGATAGACGCCTTCTATCACGTTCACGTCTGCTGGGTTTATCGGCGACAACATAAAGCGAACGTTCACCGTTTGCGGGGCAGCAGGGGTAGTGAGCCTGGGGACAGTGAGGGCCTGCACGACGTCTGCAGGTGGGCCATTCTGGGAGTAAACGATGGCACGGTTCGCCTGAACTCGCGCTGAGATCGAGAAGAGGCGAACGCGAGTAGCATAAGTTGGTAATGATAAAATTCGTCTGCTGAACATCGTCGTTACTCACTCTCACTATTTGCATGACACGTGACGCTCTTTGGCTCTGGAGCGCAGCGCATTGGGGCATCGGAACATACCGTATCTCTAATATAGAAAAAAAAGTCATCACGACGGTTTATAAGAAACAATAAGACAGAGAACATCCAGGTGTGTACTGCATAGTTTTAACGGTTAAGTAGGTAGAAATTTTCAAAGCCTGATTTTGTCTTGCATCGATCTATGCTAACCCTGCCTCGATAGCCAGCGTACGGAACACAGAATTCGGTTTTGTCAACAAGTTACTGGGTGTGTCAAGCTCGGCAACCTACGGTACGAATGGGGGTTATTACGTTTTCTGCAGATCGACGACATCTCACTTACCTTGCCCGAGGCCAGGACTAAGATGCGGTCCGAGTCCATAATTGTATTCAAGCGGTGCCTACAAGGACGTCGGTAAAGGAACGCATAGTATATCTTCGCTTTACTCACGCAATAGTAAGAATAGTGGTGTGCTTGAATTGTGGTCCTCGAATAATCTCCTGGATAGACTTATCCGTCTCGAGGTCTACCGCGGATGTCGCTAGAAGTACAGGTAAGGTGAATATAGGATAGATCCTACGAGGGGGAATGATCACCTTCATCCAGGACCAAGATTCTTGTTTGACGCAACAAAGCCCGGGCAAAACATACGAGTTGCCTCTGTCCTGCGGAAAGCGAGGAGCCACCTTCTCTGACTGGCGCATCAAGCCCCTCGGGAAGGCTTTCTACGTACTCCTTCAAGTAGGCCTATATAACCCAATGTCACTATGACGACCTCATACCAAGTCGAAGACGTGGGATTACCTGTTTGAGTGCTTCCCAGATATCAGCATCTTGGTATTCACCAACGGGATCAATGTTCTCGCGCATGGTCCCCTCGAACAAGTCTGGTGATTGAGGGACAATCGTCATTGCCGAACGCAGGTCTTGCAGTCCGATCTTGGTGATATCCACTCCATCAATCAGAATTGTTCCCTCGGCGGGCTCAAGTATGCGGAACAACGCGAGTAGCAGCTGTGATGACCGATCAGTAAAGAATACTTTCAGTTGCAGACATGGCGAGCTTTACAGATGACTTCCCAGCACCAGTTCGGCCGCATATACCTATCTTCTCTCCTGGATGCTATCAAAGCACTGATCAGTACAGCTCTCCTACCCAAGCTCGAAGATAATACCAGTTCTATCGAAATATTCTTGAGAACCAAATCCAGCTCAGGACGATATCTGAGTGAGTAATTCCTGGAATAAAGTCGTCAGTGACTGCAATTGCACCGACGCTCGAGAAGAAGGCACCTGAATTCTACGCGCCCCTCTGTTGGCCATGCCCCTTCTGGCTGTGCGTCTGGAATCTCGTATGGTGCCTCGGGTTTGAGTTCAATGTACTGCAACATTCGTTCCACGCTAACGATGTTCTGTTCCACTTCGCTCGCGGAGCGCACAAGCCAATTCTGCCAATTTCGTCAGGGCTTTCTCATCAGATTGGCATCATCTGCGCACTCACCAACGAACTGGTCGTGTTAAGCGCATAGGAAATAACAAGCCCCACGAGCCCCGCGTCAACACCGCTCGTTACGAGTGCACCGACCGCCAACAAGGATGAAATAAAGATTATTGATGCGCCGATAAACTCGAGGCGCACTGCCAGCCATCGGTTCACGGTGGTGCTTGGTAAATAGCACATCTGATTGCGATCGACACGGCGTTCATTGATTTCGGTGAAAATGGCTTGCTGGTTGAAAGCGCGGATCGTGGATAGACCAGTGAGCGACTCAGAAAACCAGGATATGATGGGAGAGCGAGAAACAGCATTGAGACGTTGAAGCTCGCGTGACGTAGCTAGATAATATCTACGAACGATGTTAGGATGCAGTCGAAGACCCAAACGAAGACACTAACGCCATGAAACGCGAATACAACCAGCCAAGAGGAATTATCGCGATTAAAAATGGCGGGAAGCTCGATCCAATGACAATGACTATGCCGACGGCAGAGGACATGGTGCGAACGAGAAATTGAATAACCTGGAAAGAACGGCTCGTTCTGAGCGAGATCATTGAAATAGGACGGATACTTACCCTTGCCAAGGCTTGATCTACGACGTTTGTGTCTTTCGTGAACAAGTTGAGGATGCTGAAAGTGATAAGCACAGGTCAGCAAACGTGTAAGAATCCAATAGAGACTACCTACCGGCCGGAGGGTGTCAGTTCAAAGAATGTCAACGGTGCACGAATAACCGAGTGGAGCATCTGTACGAAGCCGAATCAGAAACAATAGGTCGCAGAAGAGCGGGCCTACGCACAGAATCGTGAAGGTGTTTCGAACTTCTCAACGAACATAACACCAGCATCAAGATGGCTCCAATACAACTGAGTATTGAGGAAGACATCGATAAGATGCCGTACGCCCAGAGGAACTTCATGGCGCCTTTATTCTCGCCATTCTCGCGGTTACCCTCGCTCCAATACTTCAGCGCGAAGGTGCTGAGAATCTGCAGCACCTGCTGTAAAGCCACCGTAAGCACAAAAAAGGCGAACCCGGTCTTAGACGCTGCTTCGATATAACGCCAGTACACTTGTCCCTTGACTCGCCCCTTGGCACTTTGTTCCTCACTGAGACCACCAGATGAGGTCTTCGTTGTTTGGGATGCGACCGGCGCAAGGACTGCCCGATCGAAGCTCTTCTTTCGAGTGAGTTTTTCTCCAAGGGTGTCCATCTTTTCATCGGTCAAAGTGCCGTCCACTGCATGGCCAGAACCGCCGGACGGTGCAGATCCTTCGCCATTCCAGAAAGGCGTGAGGCTTCCGGATGATGAAGATCCGTCTGTATGACTGTGACCGTGACTACAATCGAGTCAGCAATCTCACCAAATTGTTACGTCAAGCGACACTGACATCAACTTATAGGTATAACTTGCTTTGTCTCCCGCAAGATTAGCATACGACCCTGACTCGACGATGATACCGCGGCGGACATAGACGAGTTGATCAAACTTGGAGAGAAATGAGATGCTGTGCGTAACCAACACTCTGGCCTTGGTCGCAAGCAAACCGCGCGGGCCAATAACTTGATCTGAATGTTGACGGTGTCAGCAAACTGGGTGGAGGTCGAAGTTCGGCGGGTGATATACCAAATACTTGTCGAGCAACCTGCGAGTCCACAGCAGCCAGCACATCATCGAGCAGCACCCTGCATATAATCAGCACCACCATTCCCGGGTCACGAGGGGACATCCTTACAGATCCGCGCGGGCGTATACAGCGCGAGCCAAAGAGACGCGAGCACGTTGACCCCCACTCAGCTATACCGCGAATATCAGATCTGCATTAGGACGTATTCTGGCCGACGTACAGTGATCCCTACCAGTCATTAGTAATGATTCGATGCTGCAGGCCTAAAAAAGGGAAGTACCTTTCTCTCCGACTTCAGTTAAATCACCATTTTGAAAGAGCTCTAGGTCTGGACGAAGGGCGCATGCTATACAAAGGGAGACGGATGTGAGCCGTGCACAATGACTAGCGGTCCTGAAGGTACATACCGTCGAGCACCAAGTTATAAAACGACTCATCGTACTCGTGCGAGAACAGAATGTTGTCGCGAATGGAAGCCCCCATAAGCCTGTCCGCAGTTTTAATCAAGCGCTCACGACATATGTGAAGAACCTTGCCATGGATTCTGCGGAGCGTACGCTACGGTGCCGTATAATGTTACCTTGCCATCGATCCGGCGCATGTCTCCGATGATCGAAGAAAGAAGGCTCGACTGCAATGGCGAGGATTAATCGAGTCCAGACAGCATTATAAAGACAAACCTTGCCGGCGCCGACACGCCCAACGATCCCTGTCAGCTCGCCTCTTCGCACGACCAGATTGATGCCCTCCAATGTCGGACTCTGTGCATCTTTAGACCAAGTGAATTCACCATCCTTGATTTCTAACACCTGAGACTTTGTTACCAGATGCCTCTGTGAAGCCAACCTCGTAACGTACCACATCTCCAATGCTAAGTCGAGAACTCGGTATTAACTCCCGCGCATCTGGTTGGAGCTCATCACCGTCCAAAAAGGTTTTGATACGCTTGGCAGAGACATATCCTTCAATGAGTTGATTGATGAGAATGGCAGCCTAGCATTGGGTATGAGGTCACGTGATAATATCGCGAAAACATATCGATATCGGCTTTACCATCGCTAGGGGAAACTGCAATAACATGAACAGCGATATCGCGGGAAAGATTATATCGCTAGTCAGTGGCTTCGAGGATATCTTAGCCGCGGTAGCAAAGGAACTGAATGCGACCAGCACTATGTGACATTTAATTTAGTCAGAATGGCAGCCTGTGAGGGCAGGGAAGGCACCTACGCGGAATGCCAGTCCAAAGCGCCGAGTTGAGCGCCTGTAGTCAAGGAGCTCTGAGATCAACAGGACGAGCCACGTCATTTGACAGATACATACAGTGCAGATTCCGATTTTCCGGAGCATCTTGAGCTCCTCTTCGTTTCGCACATGTAAAACTCGACGAAGGAAGGCATGCTCCCAAGCATACAACTTGATGCTAAACATGGGGATGTATGATTAGAGTCAAGAGATGCCGTTATCACAGGCACGACGGAATAACGCAGTACCTTCTGATATTCGCCAACAATTCGCTCATCATGCGCGAACGCTTATCCTTGCTCTTCATTTGCTTTATTTGAAGATTTTTTAAGAAATTTGCGATCGCCGTATTCAACGGAACGGAAAAGATCATGATGGCAACTCCCACGAACGCGGCCCATCCGAGAAGGTTGTACAATGAGATGAACGCGAGCGTAACCTGTTTAAGACATCGCGCTGTCAACCTAATCATGCTTGCGGACCATTAGGGACACATCAAATATTACCTGGAATGGTGCCGAAATAGCCATGAGCCCGTATGTGCACAAGTCTTGCAGCTTTGAGGCGTCGACCGACATTAGGTTGACAATGTCCCCCGTTGCTGTCCCACGCTCGTCATTGGATAAGACGAGGGCCTTCTGATAAATGACTGAGACAAGGCCGGCACGAACGCGCATGCCAGTCTCGAGGCAACGCTGGAAGTACTACAGCACGTGTCAACAAACGCCAGTACGCGGGCACTCAAGATAAACCCTAACTTGATGAAGGATAATCGACTGCACGACAGCGGCGACGAACATGAGCATCGCGATCGATAGGCCTTCATATGGACTCGGAGCCAGCTCATCGCTAAAGCCACGCAGTCTCGCGCTTTGATATGCAGAGATGAAGGATAGGAAGAGACGCAAAAGTTGAGGCTGAAGGAACGAAAGGCAATCTTGAAGTAGTTTAAGAGATGCCGCAAACACGAAGGGTCCTCCGTATGAGACAAACATTGCCATCCACAGAGATTTGCTGATCAAGGCACCCCGTCAGTCCAAACCTATGCACAAAGATGGGTAGCGAACGGCAACATACTAT
Organism: Russula virescens; assembly: GCA_003316435.1. Classification (NCBI taxonomy): domain Eukaryota; kingdom Fungi; phylum Basidiomycota; class Agaricomycetes; order Russulales; family Russulaceae; genus Russula; species Russula virescens. Next base: position 10,401 of record QFEY01005369.1, on the reverse strand, counting down.
TTCTTCATAGCACACTGTAACTTTCGGCCGAGCTTGGTGGTCCCATCCTCAGGAACCAGCTCCGGAAGGTCATCCTCGGTGATGACTTGTCTCATGCCCTGCTTCATAAGCGGCGTGAGCCAGCTGAATGTCCACACGCTGAAGATGTTCGCTGTCAAAAGCGGGCTCTCTGGGTTCAAGCGCGGCTTGTTGTCGGGTTCGGGACGGAACTCTGGGCCGAGACACTCGAGAGCGAACGCAAGGACGCTGAGCCCGCAGATGCCCCACCGTAATGTTGAGATAGATGCGCGCGGTGTTCCAACATCGAGGGTAGTGCGGGTCCAGATCAAGAGCGCGGGTATGTAGGCCAGCCAGAATATTAGTGCAATGGTGGATGACCGCCGGGTGCGAGTGTGATTGAGGTAGATAAGCACCGGGAGGATGAGAAGTGCAGTAACTTCCAAGATAAACGATGGGAAGAAATATACGTGTTGGGGGTAAGCAACGGCGATGCCGAGCTTGACGAGGGAGGTTGACAGAATGAGCCCATGAACAACCTGGGTCGCTCGGTAAGTCAATCACGGACAAAGGGGAGGAATCCACGCACCAATTTCGCCCACAAGAGCCATGTATTTATTCTATGAGTGCGCTGGAGTACACCGAGGCTAGATAAATGCCACGAGCGCAAAAGGCTAAGAATGATCAAGGAGCCAAGGGGAATTGAGATCAAAATGGCTTCTTCGAAGCAGGGAGTGAAGTCAAAAGGACGAAGGTGAGAGACAGGCCCCCAGCCCTCGGTGTGGTGACACGTAGCATCCACGAGCATCGCGGTCACCTAAGGTCAAGACGAAGACGACGATGGATGCAGTGCTGTAATAAGTTGATGCACTACAAGTCGCCGCGGCTCACCGCGACCGACGCCGTACGTAAATTACGCGAGCGCGCCCAGAGTCATTCCATGATTTCTCAGCGAGGCACGCCGCAAGTGACTCATCCAAAGTTTAAACACCGTGGTCCCAGGCACTGCATCTCAACAGCTCAGTAATCCTCCCAGCGTGGCGCAGGGAGCGGTGTAGCATTACAGTAAGCGATACATGTGGTTTTTTAATACACCATAAATGGAGTAGTGCACGGAAGACAGCAAACACGTTGTTTACGACATGTTACGGAAGAATAGAACGCTCGCGTGGCTCAAGTATACACTTCTTTCCAACTCCCAACGCCCGTTGCTCTGCAATCTTTTGCAATATCCTGCTACGCTGCATCATCAAATCCTCATGCCGCATCAACATGGACAATCCTTCCGCAGGATCGCAAGAGCTACACTTTAGGCATGTTCACTTTAAGCATGTTTTTCCTTGACAGTGTTCAACTTCGAGCATCTCGCGATCGGCATACAGTATCCTCGCGCATCAGGGTAATAGAACACTTCAGTCAGGTGCGTGTGAGCGAACTCTCACCTCGTGCCATACTGCTGATTGATAGTTGCGGCTATAGTTCTTGCTCATCTCATCGTGCTCGCCCCTCTCCATCTTTGGCTCACTATGGTAGAGGTACAACTCCCCCCATGTGGGAAACCATCCTGTCGCAACTACCGACCCTTCCTTTTCCAATAGGAAATGCCTCACCTTGGTGACGTTACCTCCACCTGCATCTGCATCTGGCACAAAACAGGCACCACGGCGGTCTTCCACCTCTGCGATGCCATCGGCCACATCCACACTGACATCCCACATTCGTCGGAAATCCATTTCCATTCCGCTTTAATCCGGACTCAACAGGGAGCACATTTGCTCGGATCCTGATCATATGTAACAACTTATCATGCTTATGCGGCATACGCACCGCTGCCTACAGTATGCCGCGTGAAAGAAAAGGTCATAGTGAATTATTTGAGAGATGTGAGATGTCATTGCAAGCAATGTCGGACGGCGGGTGACCCTTACTGGAAAATGAATATTAATGAATGCTTGACATGAACATGAACATCATGACTATCAAGTTCTCCTGCAAATGGGACATCAACAATCATGTGCGAACAACCCCATCCAAGAGGGAAAATCTGTGTGCGTCTTTCCGTCGCCACTCTTTCCTGCCACGTTTCACTGATGCGGGATTGGGTGATAGAGCAAAGGCAGAGGACGACGTGTGTTACCGCTGTACAGTTACTGAGAAACAATGCTGGGGTAGCTGGGGCAGCAGCAGAAGGCTAACAGTAAAGAGAGTTGCACGGGCCTGGAAGACCTGCGAGCATCGGAGTTGCCCCAAGCCACAGGAGGAAGCGAGCAACCTGATGTCGAGTATTATGGCAAAAGATTTCACGGGCGAGCGCAACCCTCATCGCCGCCTCTAGTAGAGCGAGCTTCATCATAAAGTGCGTCTTTGATGTCCGCTTCGTTCCCTGTCACACCAACCAACATTTTGAACGCGCAGATGGATGAGGCCTCCTCTCTCGTCTCCGCGGCCGTTCAAACGACTGGTATCACGAAGACAGTTGGACCGTGCCGCCTATTTCTCGCACACCCTCTACGCGTGGACCAAAGGTGTCGCAAGACCAGCCATTTCAAACAAGAAAAGACGCGCCTTTAGCACCCTTTCAGCATCGTCTGGATTGTGTTTCGCACTTATACGAATTGACCCCAACGCTCATTATCGACGAGGGTCATTTGCATGTACGAAGGACATGGTGCTATATGATCATTATGATTCAAAACATTAATATCGTAGACAACTTCCATGCGTATAGATTCTGGTATATGCATTATAGGGGGACTACGTAGATCAATGATTGCTTCTCTGGTGGTGAGCCTTCATCCGAGTGCGCTATAGCCAGAGCTGTGCTGGGCCAGGAACAGGACATCTACTCGTCCTGAGACTGGGTTGCTGTGTCGGCACCATGCTCGAGCAGGAGCTGGGCAAGCTCCACTTGACCCCAAAAGGACGCCGCATGGATTGGCGTCCACCCATCCTGGGCCCGGGCTGCTGCATCAGCCCCATGCTCAAGCAGAAGCCGGGCGAGCCCCACTTGGCCCTGAAAGGATGCTGCATGGAGCGAGGTCCACCCATCCTGGGCCTGGGCTGCCACGTCGGCACCATGCTCGAGCAGGAGCTGGGCGAGCCCTACTTGACTGTTCTGGGATGCCCAGTGGAGCGGTGTTCGCCCGTCCTGGGCCCGGGCTGCCACGTTGGCACCATACTCAAGCAGGAGCTGTGCAACCTCTACTTGACCCTCATTGGATGCCAAGTGGAGCGGTGTCAGCCCATCCTGGGCCTGGGCTGTAGCGTCGGCGCCATGTTCGAGCAGGAGCTGGGCGAGCTTCACATGACTCGCTTCGGACGCCAAATGAAGTGGCGTCTGCCCATCCTGGGTCTGGGCTGCTGTGTCGGCGCCATGCTCGAGCAAGAGTTGGGCAAGCTCTATATCACCATTTGAGGATGCTACATGGAGTGGCGTCCGCCCGCCTTGGGCCTGGGCGGCCACGTCGGCACCGTGCTCGAGCAGGAGCCGAGCGAGCTCCACTTTTCCGTTCAAGGATGCCCCATGGAGCGGCGTCCGCCCGCCCTGGTCCTGGGAGGCCGTGTTGGCACCGTGCTTGAGAAGAAGCCTGGCGACGTCAACATGTCCCTCTTGTGAAACCAGATGCAAGGGCGTTGACTGATTATTGAAGCTCCGAGAATTAATATCCTCTGGATATTCACTGGCCAAGACCTCTACGATGTCATGGAGGCCGCAAAAAGCGGCGTAATGTAAGGGTGTTCCATGGGGTGGCGGCGGCACTTTGGCTGATTTGTCTCGCCACCACGAGGGCGCTGTTGGGTCAGATATCCAGAGCCAAACCGCAAGATGGTGTTTCCTCCTGTCAAATAGTTGCTTCATCCCATTGTCCGCTTTTTGCGACACACCCTCAAAACGGGCATGCTCAACCCAGTGCTTGGCAGCATAGTCAGCGAGAGGAAATTTGGTCAGGTTGCTTCTGGTGATGTTCTTGTCCAGGTGCAATAAAACCCCCAGACACGCCTGGGCGAAGAGGGTATGAGCGGACGACATTGAAATGTGGTAGCGGCGGGAGATAGTATCGCGTTTTTCGGAAAAGCGGGCAGAGGTCAAGAACTCCTTGACAGAGAAGTGAGAAAATAGTACGACTTCAGAATTATTGAAGTTGACAACGGAAAGCAATGTGGAGCACGTGGATAGCACCGCTTTTACTGGGCTTTTCACGCGCCAATCCTCGCGATATTTCGGAATCGGTTTGGCATCGAAATCCAGTGCGAGAAGGTCGGCTAGTTCGTCAGCTCGAAGCGGGCGGGAAGCAACCACGACGCATTGGAGGAATCGTCGCGCAGTTTCCCAGTTTGTGTTATCAATTCCTTGCAAGGTGCGTTTATATGTCTCGTCAAGCGTGTCGGGTAATTCACGCAGAGTTTTCTGGATATCCCTTGGGAGGCAGCGGGTGAGCTGGTCGAGCTGACAACGTACATATTGGAACCTACGACAGGTACAGTTGAGAATCGTGATGTGATAAAGTATGATTGTCTTACATGCCGTCCGCGTTTTTCGTCAAGGTGTTAATAACAAGCTGCTTGTGCTCAGGACTCCAATCTTGCATATTTCTATTCGTGTTAATAATCGATTCAATATACTTCTTAATGTCCTCCTTTTGCCCATGCTCGTCGTGTAGGGAAACAGAACGGAAAGTTAGAGGATCGAGGATAGCCTTGATATCGACCTCGGGTCGGCTAGTGACGCATATCCGTAGGTTTGTGAATCGTGCTTCGATAAGATCCTCCAACAGTGATAAGACTTCCTCACGGGGGGACGACAGAGAAGAGGTGCTTGGACATTCATCCAAGCCATCTATGATCAGATAAATCGGCAATGATCCTGGAATCTTCATCAATTCCTTAAGACAGCCGACAAGTTTATCGTCGCTGGGGCTTTGTGCTCCATCGTAGTGTGCCGAATAGAAAGTGGAAAGAGTATCGTAGAAGAAATCGGACTGACAGCAAAGTTGGAATAGAACCGATGAGAGCAAGCCACGAAGGTCCTTCTTTCTATCTTCCATGTAATCATAGTAATACATGGCGAGTGATGCGTGGCCAGCTTGACGAATAGTCTCAATGTCGTTGATGATCGTAGAACTAGTCAACGCCATAAGTGCGCAAGACGAAATTATCGAAAGTCTTGACATACCAAATGACGCTCTTGCCAGCGCCTGCTACAAAACGCAAAAGCCATCAGCCTCTGCGGAAGAAAAAGCGCCGGAAAGTGCTCACGTTTCCCATGGATCCAGAGGAGTGAGCTCGATCCAGATTCTTTCCATTTCGAGAGTATGGTACTGTTGATAAACCACATTCCAGTCTCGCCATGTCGCGATTTGCGGGCAATGTTGTAGTTTTTCCACGGATCAGGGGGAGATAGCCAATTTCGAATTTCATTTCGCAGCGTGTTACCTGCCGAACAATCTCAGCACTTCCACACAGTGATGTCAACGTTTTGCGAGAACGGACGGTTCAACCTATCAATGCCGCTCGTCATTTGATCTAGAGTGCTCAGTCAGACACGGGCCAAACTCGTTGTCAACAAAACTTACCGGGAACTTTCCCGACACCGTCACTTGATGTCTTCCTGTCTAGAGAGAAGTGAATTCAATAAACGGCGGATCACAAGTCAAGTCTATTCGCCCACCATCGATCAACTTCTTTTCAAGATTGTCGACACGGCCGAGTATATGAGCTGCGGTGGCCGCAACCTCTTCTGGTATGAGGCGGTCTAACCTCTGCCGGGCCTTCTTGATATCTTTGACCGCAAAAAAGTTCTTTACGAATATGACTGCGTCGCGCCAAGTAAGGTAACATGGCCGGCGGCGCAAGAAAGAAACTCACGGAAACCTCGCTGCTTGAGCTTGCGGGTTACCAGAGCGAGCGTGGAGATTAGCTCCATGATCACATCAACTAGTATCTTGTCGGTTGCGGGCGTACGTGAGGTCTCTGTATATACTTTGAGACGATCAACGAAGCGTTCGATCGATTCGAGTAAGTCGGCGAGCACATCGTAGCTCGATATCACCCCTTTGGCCACCTGGTTTACTGGGATGTAACAATGATATTTACACGTGGACCAGAACAGAACGTACATCCAACAGTATAGCAAGACCAACATGTATTGCCTTTGCAGGTGGGAAGGACGTCTGAAAAAAGTTCAGAGATCTGGTATACACCATCAGCGCCTTCTGACATACCGGGCCGACGGGGTCAGTGAGATAGACCACATCAGAAAGCGGGGTTAAGATTGATACAGTAGTCTGGATCGCTTTCATCATTCGATCCCTTTGTCGCAAATCACTGAAGGCCTGTGTTCGGCCTTGTAGAAGAGTGATAATGTCGTCAATGGAGTGGCAATTCTGGAGATCCAGGGCAACTGGATGTTGGGCCAACGTGATGCCCGTCTTACTCTCGTAAGCCTGCAACGCAGACTCAAAAAGCGCTTCGAACCGAGCGGATCCTGGCTGGTCAGCCATCTTGCGAATATGTGGGGTATCTTGAAAGCTGGGCGAAGGGTATTCCCTTTTTCGACCAGGTCGATTACCCCTAACCCGAATGGTGGGTCGACAATGACTGCCGCGTCAACCCCACAACTCAACCAGTTCCACGCTCGCTCCACTCCATCCCTGCCTCTGCTCAGCCTGAGAGGTGTAACATTTCCCATCATAGTCGTCCCCTCATTTGTCACTAAGAAATGATACGTCCTGGCAACGTTACCCCACCCGCATCGACACCTGCCACGAAACAATCATTACGGCCGTCTTCTAATTCCTTCTCTGTGGTGTCATCGGCCATATCATAGCGACATCCCCACCTTTGTCAGAAACTACCCCCATTCTGTTATTGTCTGTCGTCAATAACGAAGAGCTGCGAGGCAGGCTTGTCGTCCTCCGTGATTTAGGACCCCCTCTCTCAACAACCTACCAACATTGTCTTCACATGTCCATCATCCACCCAACAAAAAGTTCCCCGCCGCTACCGCAACGGTACCCAGTAGCCAGGGCAAGCACAAGTATCCCGACGAGGATAGTGCTTTACGAACGCGTGTGGTGCATGGAGATGGAAGCTGACGCCCTTCGACGCACTGAACATTGCCCACGCGATTTCCTCCCTAGGGTGACACCCTACTTCCGCTTCCACAACGTGAGACATCCAAGGTCGAGCAGGATCAGGCGATGCATGGAGAGGGCTCGCGCATTGATGTTCTCGCGAGGCAACCGTTTGAGCAACCGTTTGCTAGGATAGGGATTATGCGTACGTTGCGGCTCTAGCTAGGATTACACTTTCATGAAATTTTCATACAGCATAACCACATTCCTCTGTTAGTGGCCCGTGTCTCTACTGTGTCTCTACGAGCACATCGACTCGAACTTTTGGGTCTTCGTGCGTGACAATCGATTATACTTGCACACGTTGCGCTGCCTATGCTGCGTAAAGGGAAAGGTCCTTGTAGTAAATTGTCGGAGAAATGTCGGACGTTATTACAAGAACTGAAAGACGACCTGCTATATTTGTTGGAAAAATGGATGCTGGACATGAACATGAGGGCCATCAACCAACAGGCTCTCTAGATACAATTAATCAAACGTCCATAATTATGTGCGAAAACCCGATCCACGGACGAAATCTGCATGTGCATCGCTTGCTCCTTTTATTCGGCATCGTCTTGACCTAGGATTAGACGATAGAGTAAGCGCAGAGGATGACACGCCAGCTGCTGTTGCACAAGAAACAGTGCTGGGAGAGCTGGAGTAGCGGCAAAAGGCCAGCAACAAACAGTCGTGCTGGCCCAGAAGAAGTACCGCGAGCATCAGAGTTGCCTGAAGCCATTGGAAGAAGGGGGCGTGAGCCATTTCAATCAGTCAGACCAAGTCTCATTATCAACGAGAAATATTAAAATAGATGAAGCAAAATGATGCTATATAGTCATTATAGTGATATCTGAGGCAAATTCCGTACCCAATAGATTCCAGCATGTGCATTACGGTGGACCAACTAGCTCAACGGCTAATCTCTGGTAGCGGGGCTTCACCTAAGTGCATGGTTGAAAGTTCAATTTGCATTATAGTCAGAGTGGCACTCAAGCAGGAGCTGGGCGAGCTCCACATAGCCTTTCGACGATGCCCAATGGAGAGGCATCCACCCTTGCAGGTCCTGGGCAGCTGCATCAGCGCCGTTCTCAAGCAGCAGCCGCGCAAGTTCCACGTTGCCATAAAAAGACGCCCCATGAAGCGGCGTCCACCCTCCCTGATCCTGTGCGGCCACGTCGGCACCGTGCTTGAGCAGGAGCCGGGCAAGTCCCACATGGCCCTTAGAGGAAGTCGGATGGAGCGGGGCCCACCCTCCCTGGTCCTGGACGGCCGCATCAGCACCGTGCTCGAGCAGGAGCTGGGCAAGCGCCACATCGCCGTAAGAGGACGCCCCATGCAGCGGCGTCCACCCTGTCTGGTCCCGGACAGTCGCCTCGGCGCCGTGCTCAAGCAGGAGCCGCGTGAGCTCCACATAGCCGTTATCGGATGTCCGATGGAGCGCGGTCCACCCAGTCTGGTCCTGGGCCGCCACGTCGGCGCCGTGCTCGAGCAGGAGCCGGGCGAGCTCCAGGTAGCCGCTAGCGGACGCCAGATGGAGCGCAGCCCATCCTCCCCGGTCCTGGGCGGCCGCATCCGCGCCATGCTCGAGCAAGAGCCGCACGAGCTCCACGTTACCGTCACCGGACGCCCGATGGAGAGGCGACCGCCCTTCCTGGTCCCGGATGGCCGCGTCGGCGCCGTGCTCAAGCAGGAGGCGCGCGAGCACCACGTTGCCGTCATCGGACGCCCGATGGAGTGCCGTCCGCCCTTCCCGGTCCTGAGCGGCCGCATCTGCGCCGTGCTCGAGCAGGAGCTGCGCGAGCACCAAATCGCCCCTCTCAGATGCCCCATGGAGCGGCGTCCAGCCTCCCTGGTCCTGAGCGGACGCGTCGGCGCCATGCTCGAGCAGGAGCTGGGCGATCTCCACATGTCCCTCTTGTGAAACCAGATGCAAAGGTGTCAACTTCTTATAGAGGCTCCGAGAATTCACGTCATATGGATATTCATTGGCCAAGACCCCCACAACGTCATGCAGGCCGCAAAAAGCGGCGTAATGTATGGGATTTCCGGGGGGTGGCAACGGCGCTTTGGGTGATTCGTCTCGATCCCAGGAGGGCACTGTTGGGTCACATATCCAAAGCCAAATCGCAAGATGGTGTTTCGTCCGGTCAAACAGCTGCTTCATCCCGTTGTCTGCTTTTTGCGACACACCCCCAAAACGGGTATGCTCAAACCAGTGCTCGGCAGCGTATTGGGCGACAGGAAATTTGGTCAAGCTGTTGCTGTCGATGTCTTTGTTCAGGTGCAAAAGAATACCCAGACATGCCTCGGCAAGGAGGATATGAGCGGGTGTCATTGAAATGTGGTAGCGGTAGGAAATAGTGTCGCATTTTTCAGCGAAGCGGACGGAGGTCAAGAACTCTCTCACTGAGAAGTGGGAAAATTGTATGACCTGGGAACCATGGACATTGACAACGGAAAGCAACGTGGAGCACGTAGATAACACCGCCTTTATCGGACTTGTCACGCGCAAATCCTCGTGGTATTTTGGAATCGGCACAGCCTTGAAATCGAATGCGAGAATATCCGCCAGTTCGTCAACTCGAAGCGGGCGTGAAGCTACGGTGACGCATTGGAGGAGCCGTCGAGCACTTTCCCAGTTTGCGTTGTTGATTTCTCGCAAGGTGCGCTCATATGTCGCATCGAGTGTGTCAGGTAATTCATTCAGTGCATCCTTGATATGCCCTGGGAGGCATGGGGTGAGGCGATCGAGCTGACAACGCACATATTGAAACCTAAGAGGGTGGTATGAGTGAGAATGCGGGAGATATGAGTATCATATGATGTAGTAGGAACCTCTTACATGCCATCCGCTTTCTCTGTCAACGTATCAATCACAAGTTGCTTGTTCTCTGAACTCCAATCTTGCATTTTTTTATTCGTGTTGATAATTGATTCGATATACTTCTTGATGTCCTCCTTTTGACCATGCTCATCGTGTAAGGAAACAGAATGGAAAGTTAGAGGATCGAGGATAGCCTTAATATCGATCTCGGGTCGGCTGGAGACGCATACCCGCAGGTTTGTGAATCGTGCCTCGATAAGGTCCTCCAAAAGCGAAAGGACTTCCTCACGGGGCGACGACAGTGAAGAGGTGCTTGGACATTCGTCCAGGCCGTCTATGATCAGATACACCGGCAGTGGTCCTGGGATCTTCAACAAGTTCCTTAGACACGCGATAAGCTCACCGTCACCGGGGCTTTCTGTACCATCGCGGTGTGATGAGTGGAACATGGAAAGGATATTGTAG
>QFEY01005342.1:0-19507 GCA_003316435.1 Russula virescens | reverse complement strand
GCACGCTGATGGCTGACGTGCCTAGAGCCAGAGAGCTATTCGGTACATCCACAGAGGCCATTGTTGCCAGTATTAAGATGTGACCTAACCTCAAATGAGGGTTTCAGGATCGTGAGAACACGACGTGTCGGGTCTCGTCTCAAAATCAGTACGAATCACACTCTTCTCTCCTTCCATCTATTAACTTCTTAAGCTCCCCATGGCAGACCCCAATCAACAACTCCCCCCCGGATGGACAGCCGAATGGCATGTCAAAATATCTTCTCAACGCCCTTTTTTCCCTGATAATCTTTTTCAGGGAACCCGATAACCAACGGTACCTCTTCGTCGGTTCGTCACAACCCTTGTGGTGTTGCACATTTATCCAAATCATCTGAACGTTGCAGAGACCGCCACTGGGCGCGCCCAGTGGGAACATCCAGGCACAGGTGCTGTACCTGAACCAGCTGCTCCCGCGAGCTCTCCTCAGTCACAACCGGCGCACGCCGCCAAGCGCCGTCAATATGCTGCTGGTCAAACACAAGCGTACTATGGAGGAAGCGACGCCCCTGCGGCCCCCGCTTATGGTGGCATGGCCGCACAGCCTCCGAATCTCAGTGGCGGGCAACTTTTTACCCCAGGGCTCGCGGCGGAAACCCAACAGGCTAATCAACCGCCACAATCCGGTCCTTCATATTATGCCCAACAACAGGGGGAACCTGAGTACATAAATGCACCTGGGTATGGTCAACCCCCCGTAGCTGGCTACGGTGCAGGTGCAGGTGCAGGTGGGGTCGGCCAACTTGCCGATCAGTTTGGCCAAATGGGTATCAATGGCGGTCAGAAACCTTTCCAGATATATACCACGAACTTGCTCACTTCCCCTCCCGACCCACGGGACCTTGAGTTACCTCCTCCGCCGATCCGCCTCCCTGCGGGGTCGTGCTTGACGAATTCTCCTCTTGCAAACGCGCACCACTCATACCAGCGATGTACTGTCAATTCTATCCCCAACTCCAGTTCTATTGTTGGCAAATCAAAGATCCCGCTGGGTCTCATCATCACGCCGTACCGTTCTGTCAAGGAAGGAGAGGAACCTGTCCCTGTTGTAACGGATACTATCATCGCTCGCTGTAGGCGATGCCGAACGTATATCAATCCTTATGTGCAGTTCATTGACGGGGGTAATCGGTGCGTTCATTCAATTCTCCTTTGTGACACAAGACGATAGTCCTGTCTAGTTGGCGCTGTTGCATGTGTGGTATGTCGAACGAGGTCCCACAATTGTTTGATTGGGACCAAACCCGGAACCAACCTGCGGATCGCTGGGCGCGCGCTGAACTGACTCATGCTGTCGTCGAGTTCGTGGCACCGACCGAATACATGGTCCGGCCCCCGCAGCCAGCTGTCTATATCTTCCTCATCGACGTGAGCCATAGTGCTATTCAGTCGGGTACGCGCCCTATTGTTTCCAAACACCTTCCCGTCCGCTCATGTAAATGAAGGCATGGTGGCTACTGCAACGCGAACGATTCTTGAGAACCTGGATCGACTGCCCAATGACGACCAGCGTACCAAAGTTGCAATTATTGCATACGATACATCCGTTTACTTCTTTTCGATGTCGGTGAGTCTGTTGGACTTCTCCCGCACGCCGGGGTCATAACAGCATGTAGGCCGAATCAGCAGATTGTACCATGCTTGTCATGTCCGATGTCGATGACGTGTTCTTGCCGAAACCCGATGACTTGCTCGTGAATCTCACCGAATGCAGGGCCGCGGTGGAGTCTCTCCTTGGCAGACTCAACGAAATGTTCGCCGACAACCACGCTATCGGCAGCGCACTCGGCCCGGCGCTACAATCTGGTTTCAAGCTAATCGTACGTTCTCTTGCGTCGACCATGGTCTCTTGATTCATATTTTCTCACTATCAGAGTCCCATCGGCGGTAAACTCGTCGTTTTGTCCTCGAGTCTACCGAGCGTTGGAACTGGTGCTCTCAAGAACAGGGAGGATCCAAAACTCTTGGGCACACCTAAGGTCGGTACACATTTGTCTTCTTAAATTTGTTACTCAACTCTATACAGGAGTCCGGTCTACTACAAACAGCTTCGCCATTCTACAAGTCCTTCGCCATTGAGTGCTCACGTGCCCAGGTTTCTGTTGATATGTTCCTGTTCAGTGCCGCCTACCAAGACGTCGCCACTCTAGGTATGTTCCCGTTTTTTTGACTTCGTCACAGTTGACAAACAGAGTTCCCAGCTTGCCTTCCTCATTACACCTCGGGACAGACATATTTCTACCCTGCTTTCAATGCTGCGCGCTCTGAGGATGCGGTGAAGTTTGCGCACGAGTTCGGCGAGGTCCTTGCTATGCCTATCATGCTCGAAGCGGTCATGCGCGTGCGTGCCACGCGCGGTATTCGGATGTCTTCCTTCCACGGCAACTTCTTTGTGCGCTCAACTGACCTGCTTGCGATGCCCGCTGTGCCACAAGACACATCATATGCTATTGAGATACAAATCGAGGAGACGCTTTCATCGCCGTTTGTCGTGTTCCAAACGGCAATCCTTCATACGACCTGCTACGGTCAGTTTTGCTTTCAGTTTGTATTGGTATGCATGGCTTTAAATACGTTGATAGGTGAACGTCGCATTCGGGTTATCACGACAGCATATCCAACAACGTCGAATTTATCTGAGGTCTTTGCATCCGCCGATCAGGTGGCCGTTGCCACACTACTTGCAAACAAGGCTGTGGAACGCACAATTACGCATAAGCTTGAAGATGCGCGCGATGCGGTCCAGAGCAAGCTTGTAGAGATTTTGCAGGCGTACAAGACCAGCATGACGGCCGCTGGTGCAGGGGCGAGCGCGCAACTGGCTATCTGCGAGAATATGAGGATGTTACCAGTGCTCGTGCTAGGCCTGCTGAAGAATGTTGGTATTCGGCAGAGCGCACAGATTCCGCCAGATTTGAGGGCCTATGCTCAAGCATTACTCACTTCGTTGCCGTCGCAACTCCTGATTCCTTATATCCATCCTACGTTCTACTCATTGCATAATATGCCACCAGAGGTAAGATTCACCCAGGTGATGACGTTGGTATACTGACTTCCCACAGGCAGGAACTGTGGGCGAGCAAGGGATTGTCATGCCACCACCACTGCCTCTTACCTCGGAAAGACTAGAGAGGCACGGCCTCTTCTTGATCGAAGATGGGCAGACGCTATTCCTCTGGGTTGGACGTGACGCAGTTCCTCAGTTGATCATCGACGTGTTTGATTTGCCAAATTATGAGACACTTCGCGGCGGAAAGGTATCTATCTCTGGCATGTCAATACTAGAGCACCGGCAGGCTAACTCGGTTGGATGTAGACGACACTTCCGCTCCTTGACAATGCTTTCTCGCAGCGCGTGAACGCGGTGGTTCAAAAGACGCGCGAAATGCGTCGCGGGGTCTACCACCCACACTTGTACGTTGTCAAAGAGGATGGTGAACCACCGCTACGCCTGTGGGCTCTATCAGGGCTCATACAGGATCGTGCGGATGTGTTACCCAGCTACCAACAGTTCATTGGGCATTTGAAGGACAAGGTGCGCCTGCCTGGTGGCGCTCGTGATTCCACGCTCGACTGATTTTCATCATGTCGATCATCAGGTGAATGGCTCCAGCTACTGATTAGGTTCGAAACTAGGCATGTGGAGGGGATTGTGGGTCGATTGTGACTTATTCTATGTCTTTGATAAGTAGGGTAGGGTACTGTAGACAGGAAACGACGATTTTAGTTGAATGTCACGTGCCCCAACGCAACGTTTTGTGCCACGTGCCACGTGTTGTGGCCTGCCAACTTCGAGGCGAGGCAGAGTGATCAACAACTGAGACTGAGACAATACTCTGCTTTCTCGTAGACATGGTCAGTCTTCATTCTTTATGCTGTCCCATCTGACGCGCTATACAGGATTCAACGGAGCCTGTTGCAGGCAACCTCATGGCTCTCTTTGATCTCTCACCCGATGGGTTTCCTTGGCGCGCCCCCCGACCACACGAAATTGAGACGCGGAGAGCCCAGTTATCGGACTTACTCATTTTTGACATTCTCCTTTCGTCCGGGGGTGTGCGGCAACCAGACACGTTTTGGCCTCCCACAGATCCGGAATCCCTGCGCCGGCTGCTCGACGCCATCGAAAGATCCAAGTATGACGCGCTGAAAAAGGACTGTCTCATCTATTTTCTACTCAAGTGGCACCAGGACGGGAGAGAGGACAGGTTTAGAGAGGATAGGTGTATACCGCCGCAGTTCGCCATGCTCTCCGATGCATACTGGCACCTCGATTCAGGAATCTCGGTTGAGGTGCGTCACACACATCCATCTTTCCCTGTTTCCTGCACGTCTCAAGTTATACTGTTTCTTGACAGAGAGCCGTGTCTCTTATGTGCGACGTTCGCCTTAACCGGGACTATACCTCCAAGATCATACAGGCAATCTCCTTGTCGGATACTCCCTCTTCTTCGCGCCTTCTCCTGCAGTACCTGCGCACTGCAAAGCCGATGTTGACGGAACCAGACGACATGGACACGTATATCTTGGCATTGGCGGAAGATAGCCTTGTTGATGCCTGGCAATATCAACGAACGTTCCCGGACAAGAGCGAGACACGATCCCGCCTTGCCAAGAAGGTCCTCGAGTGGTGCTTTACACGTATGCTTTCTTTCCTCGCCTTGGCATTTTAGAATTGTGAGCTCATTCGTCACAGCAAAGCCACGTCCTGACCACCTCAAACAATTGATTTGCTTCCCACTCTCTCCCTTCGAGCAATCACTCCTCCACAGTTTTGCCCTCGAACCGCCGGCATCGTTCCCAACGTCCTCCGTTCCCGTACTGCAAGATCTCGTATGCGTACGTCTGTTCCAGTCAGGACAATACCTGGAGGCCATCAAGCTCGATCAGCAGCTCGCGAGTACCCGTCTCGGACGCGGAGCTCAAGCACAACAAGCGGCAGAGCGCCGCAGAAAGATGATAGAAGACGTCATCGCTGCGCTTCCATCTATCGAACGTCAAGAAATAGAAGAGAAATTGCGTGCTGTTGGACAACGAAAGCCCGGCGCATCAACCAAGTCCACGCAGAGCAAAGCCCCCGCCGCGGACTTGGACATGTCCTGGGAAGAAATACCACCCCCTCGTCCTCGCGTACCTCTTATCACGTCCGGTGCTCCAAGGTTCGTGCTTGGAAGACCTGCTTACGGGCACAACCAACCGAAAGTTGTTGGAGCACCCGTGACAGAAGGCCCATCAATACCACCCGCTCGCCAGCTGCTTGCTCCAGCGCGCGTACAGGGAACCAACAGTGCCACACCACCCGGTTTGAACGGCGCATCTCATGCGCGCAATTATGCACCAGCTCTTCCGCTGCCATCTTCCCGGGCTGGCCCCAAGGTTGGATTATTCGGGCCTGGACCCCAAACAAGTAAACCTTCCCTAAACGCCTCGGGGTCGGGAAATTATAGACCATCGCCACTCTTCCATCCCAAGCCTACACAACCTGAGGAATCTCATATCGACGACTCGTCCTCACAGAAGAATGTCACGTCGCAACTTGGTGCAGAGACAAGGCCGGTTGGTGCAGGCCGGCACAATGGCCGTGCCCAGCCACCTGAACCCGTTCCAGTGATTGAATTTTCAGAGCCTGTCTTCTCAAGCTCACGCCCTGACCCTCGTCCGGACCCTGCTCCCTACGCGAGGGAAACCACGGAGCCACCACTTCCTGGAGCATTCCATGCGGAACGCGAGACGACTCGATCGAAGAAACCAGCACCAGTCGCCCATTCACCGCCTTCACCCCCAAAACAGCTGCGTGCGGCAAAGTCACGAAGAACAGCACAGACATCGGTTCCTGGGGGTTTCGACGAGGACGCAAGCGGAGAAGAAGATAGCGTTCCGCCGCTCCCGGAGGTCAAGCGGACGACGCGGCAACGGGTTTCGAGAGCTAGTTCGAACGAGGGGGATGACGAAAATGCGCCTGCGATGCCCCGGCGTAGCTCGCGCTTGAGCGCCGCTTCGTCGCGGTCCTCTTCTGAGCCGTCGCCACAGAAGAATAGCGCACCCAAGGCGACGAGGAAAACACGAGGTTCGGCTGGAAGCTCGGCGACGACTGGTATTGCGTCTTCGACTAGATCGTCGACAAGGAAGAGACGCTGAGATGTATTGGTCATTTCTGTGGTACTATAGACCGTTTTGATTAATATTCATGGCTCTTTCCGAGACAGCTATGATACGTAGCTTTCGTGAGAAATCGCCGGACTCATATATCACCAGCAGCCTGAAAAACGTAGTCATTACCACCATCCTGTCATCTGACCTCATGAGCAAGGGCTGCCCTCTTGTCCTATTACGCACAGTTATGCCCCACGAGCTTGAGGATTCGTACTGTATTACAACGCAGATCGCGGTCTCAGCGTTTATCCGTCATCCGTTTACCCACGGGGATCCGTATAACGCCGCACTTGTCAACATTGCTTGGCATTCCTCAGTCACGATGTTTTTCAAAACTCGTGTATTTATTACTTTGATGCATCGCGATGGTTTCCGGGGCGTGCTGTATCCGAATCCTTGACATTTGATCACCAGTTTCCTGACGACAGCTCTTGACGACGTCACATTGAGCCACGTGATCCTGGGCGCGCTGGAACTCGAGTCGTCAATCGCTGACTTAGAGTCCTAGGAGCTTAGCTACAGAGGCGCACGATGGGACAAGGTATCGATACTACGGATGTGAACCCGGCTATGTGTCCACAGCACCTCGCCCTCTGGGCCTAGATATGGCATATCCACAAGAGCAGATCCAAGCACTGCTTCGGCTACAGTATGTAAACCCTACGCCTCTCGTGCACTCGGATTCATCTTCTTCGCTCCTTGCCTTCCTGGCAGTGTCCCCTGTCCCCTCCACTCCTCTTTTTCGATCTCGACGAAAGACAAGCCGATGGCCCAGGGCTCTTCCCAACATCCTAATATCCCCCCAGTCGTACCCGGAAGTAAGTATCTATCCACATAACTCGGTATCGCGTCTCACTCCTCCTCGCTGACTATCGTTACTATCCTGTAGATGACATGCTGAAGATCGGACATTACCTGGGTGGTATATTCTTGTAAGCCCAGATAAATCCATCTACCCGCTCGCGCCCGGTGTCCAACCAGCTCCATATTGTAGATGGGAGTATTTCTCGACGATCTGGTTCGAGTGGAGTTTCATCACGGGGAAGCGGCCATACCGGTGGTCAATCTGGGTGAGCTGACCGATGTTCAACTTTACCCTTATGCATACGGTATATATATATATCTCACAACGCAATATGCCACACACACGCAGGTCTATTCGGCGATACGCCTGGCCACCCTGCTGAACGTGTTGATCGACATAGTCGGGTCTCAGATGATACATTCGATAGACTGCCAGGTAGTTCCTCATCTCTATCGTGGCCTATCAGCACCACATTTGCTGATCCTCGACTCATGACACGAAAGGGCTGGTTCTACCTTGAATTGGTGAGCATGCCAGTGGCTGGTCATCGCAAATCATATTCTAATATGGAATAATGGTAATCCGTTCACAGGTTACGGTTTATTTGTCGTTTATACTTGGGGAGCTCCTCATGATCCTTAAAATGTGAGCGCTTTCGATACCAGAGGCCTGTGGTATGTGATCATGATAGTCCCATGACTAACGTTTGGGATCAGAGCCGCAGTATGGCGTAGAAACAAATGGGTCCTTGCGGCATCAGTGTGCGCATGGCTGATGAATATAGCCCTCATAAGCTTCTGTAAGAATAATCATGTTACAGTACCCACTAAGCTAGCTTCCTTAGAAAGATTCCCGCGTTCTACAGGTATCTTCACAGACATGATATGGATTAATACTAATCTCCTTCGACTCACCTCTCAACCTCGACCGTCCGCCACAGACTGGCAGAGTGAAATTAGTTTGTGTATTGACCTTAGCGGCCCTAATACCCGAGCCACCACTCTGGCGATTCTCTCCACGGAAACGTTCCTGCTTCTCGTCATGCTCGTGGCACTTTTGCGTGAGCGGGACCACCGCCTCGGGCGCTTTCTCTTCAATCGGGTCATTACACACTCTCCCTGGTTCGGTGACCTTGCCGACAAGCTAACCTATCGCAATAGGGTTTGGTCTGGTTGTTGGTAGCCATAATTGCGCAAGTCCCGCTACTCGTAAGTGCTTTGGCACAATCTATCCAACTCATTCCTACACTCAGGACTAGTTACTCTTATACTTCGATCTCGAAGGTGAGAGGATTCTCCATCTTCAAATGAATACGACTTATGCTTACGCACTGGTCTGGTGAAAGAACTTGGATTTATGGTAGGCGACCACCAGCTTGACTGTCGTCGCGTTGTCTCTAATAATGTTTAGGTACTTCATTCATTATCATGTCAGCATTGTTCGTTGTATTAGATCAGTGGACCGACTAACATCTCGACCTTTTCGAAAAGTGCTTAGCATGTAAGTAGCTCGGGAAAAGCTGGTTGGCTCATTCATTCACACGTAGTATGAATCGGACAGGGCCATATGCGTGACGCGCATATACCGTGGGCTTAGCACTGTCAACGGATGCCAATGGTGAGTCTCATCGCCTGTCGGCGTAGTCATATGTTTACCATTCCTCAATTGCGCGTCATTTCAGTACCAAAGCGAGACTAGACATAAGTGCCCTTGGCCCGGCCAGAGTGTCGCACATGAGGTTTGCATCTAACCACTCGCCGGATAGTAGCCCGGACAGCATAGAAACTCAGGCGACGGAGTCTATAACCACAACCGTGCTAGAAGAGGAACAGCACGATGCGAACGAGGGCACTCCACTTGAACCGAAGTTCCCCACAATGACTGCTCCACGAGGAAATGACGCTGTATGACAATGACAACTATGCTATAAGCATAGACATTAATCATCAATTCCCCGGCTTTTAATCTACCGGTTTGTTTTAATATCCAGGACTTGCATGTTAACACTGATCTTGAGGGTAAAAGCGCATGCTTACACACAACTCAATCACATTCTGGGTGTCTCAACCTTCTCTCTTTTCTCACTTTACCTTATATCCCTCGTTTTACTAGTAGTTATAATTTTTAGTACTCCTTTAATCTACATTCGCCGCGTTAATATTGTTTGATGGTGACCAGTGACAGTTTGAAACGGAATGTGGAAGGGGAAGGTCACCCCCTTTCGGATATCAAGCGGAGTCAATCTGAGTTGGTCTGAGTATAGAGAAAAACGGCTAGATCCGAGCCAGCGTTTTCCACCTGCATCTTGAGGATTCGTATTCATATTGCAATGCAAATCACAAATCGGTGGCATCGTGATATTGCACTCATCCCTCATGTGTCCTATGGCATCCTCATGATAACCGCACTCTACTACCACTGTCAGCAGTGCTCGGCATTCCGGGGCCATTCCCTGCTCTCACAATGGTTTGTCGAAGTCAAACATGAGTATTTATTACTTTGATAACATGGCGTTTAGGTAATTATGCGAGTGAGTCTATAAGATATGAATAAAGCGGTGTGCACGGGCAACATCTGTAAGGACATAAAGCCCAACTGGGCGAAGTACATGGAGTATGCTGTAAAGCAAGAATAACATACCTCAGTCTTGGTGCCACAAATAAGCACAAGACCGAGGAGACCAAAACTATGTCTCGAGGTGTCTTAGATATCGTAGAACGAGGAAAATTATATATGGAGCGAACGAAGGAGAATTGAGCCAAATACAGGCCAAGCCGGCATAGATAGCGGCTGTCGCCTGCCGGAGTCCTGCCAGTCCGGTATGTACAAATATGGAAATGACAATCCTATGACTACGGAGTGACTACGGACGGACGGACAATTTGCTACGCACTCTCATTCTCCCCCTTACAACACAATATAGATTTCTTCAACTTTGACTTGCATCATGATGGTTTCTGGATGCATCCTTGTCCTCGGCATGCGATCGCCGGTTTTCTGACAACATCTCTTGATGATACAGCATCGAACCATGCGGTTCTGGGCGCTTAGACTCGGACCAAGTCGTTAATTGCAAAGTGCGACTTCCAGAAACATGGCGACGTAGGTGCATCATGAGGCAAGCTGGAGTAATGACGCCACGGATGTGAACCCGATTGTATGTCCAGAGCACCCTGCACTGCGGCCGTGGATTCGGCATTTCCATGAGAGCGGACCTGAGCACTGCCTCTGCTACAGTATGTAAACCCCCATGCCTCTCGTGCAGTCGGATCTATCTTCTTCACTTCTTGCCTGTCCCCTGTCCCCTCTCTTATTTTACGGTTTCAACGAAAGATAAACCGATGGCCCAGGGCTCCTACCAATATCGTGATATTCCCCTAGTCGTACCTGAAAGTAAGCATTTGTCCCAATAACTCGTCACCGTATCTCCGAGTCGCATTTCGCTGACTTCGCCGTTACTATGCTGCAGATGGCGTGCTGACGATCATTCATTACCTGGGTGGTATATTCTTGTAAGCCCGGATAAATGCGTCTTCCCGCTTGTGGCCGGTGCCAACCAGCCCCATATTGCAGATGGGAGTATTTCTCGACAATTTGGTTCGAGTGGAGTTTCATCACAGGGAAGCGGCCATACCGGTGGTCAATCTGGGTGAGTAGATCGATGTTCAGCCTTGCCCTTTTGAATACGAGAATATATATATATCTCGAACGCAATATGTACCACACGCAGGTCTATTCGGCTATACGCCTAGCCACCCTACTGAACGTGGTGCTCGACATAGTTAAGTCTCAGGGCATACAGTCGATAGAGTGGCAGGTATTTCCTCGTCTCTATGTGGTCCATCAGCTTGACATTCGCTGATCCTCGACTTGTGAATACGAAAGGTCTGGTTCTATCTTAAATTGGTGAGCACTGGCATGGCTGGGCCATCGCATGTCATATCATAGTATGAGATGATCGTAATCTGTTTTCAGGCCACGGCTTATATCTCGTTTATACTTGGGGAGCTCCTCATGGTCCTTAAGATGTGAGCGCTTTCGACGCCAGCCTGAGGGGCCTGGTGCATATGATAGACTAACAATTTGGGGTCAGAGCCGCAGTATGGCGTAGAAATAAACGGGTCCTTGCGGCATCAGCATGCGCATGGCTGGCGAATATAGCCTTCATAATCCGTTGTAAGAGGAACCATATTACTGTACCCACTGAATTAGTTCCCTTATAGAGATTCTTGCGTTCCACAGGTATCGTTACAGTAAGCATGGATTACTTTTGCCCACCTTCTAGCCATCTTTCGACCTCGACAGTCCGCCACAGGCCAGGAGAGTAGCGATCAGGCTACTCGAGATGCCACTCTGGCGATTCTCTCCACGGAAACGTTCCTGCTTCTCGTCATGCTTATGGGGCTTTTGCGTGAGCGGGACCACCACCTCGGGCGCTTTCTCTTCAATCGGGTCAGAGCCATTACACACTCTCGCAGGTTCGGTGATCTTGCCAACAAGCTGACCTATCACAATAGGGTTTGGTCTGGTTGTTGGTAGCCATATTTGCGCAAGTCCCGCTGCTCGTAAGTACTTCCGGCACAAACTATCCAACTCATTCCTACGCTCAGCACTCCTAGTTACTCTTTTCCTCCGATCTCGAAGGTGAGAGGATTCTTGAAGACGGAATACCACTTATGCTTATGTATCGGTCTGGTGAAAGAACTTGGATTTCTAGTGGGTACCCACATCAGTTTGACTGTCGTTGTGTTGTCTCTAACAACATTTACCCCTCGAAGGTACTTCATTCATTGTCATGTCAGCGTTATTTGTTGTATTAGATCAGTGGATCGACTAACTTGTCGACCTTTTCGAAAAGTACTTGGCATGTAAGTAGCCTGGGAAAACCTGGGTGGCTAATTCATTCACACATAATATGAATCGGACAGGGTCATATGCGTGACGCGCATATACCGTGGGCTTAGCACGATCAACGGGTGTCAATGGTGAGTCTCATCGCCTGTCGGTGTAGTCACCACTTTCCGTTCCTCAATCGCACGCCACCTCAGTACCAAAGGGGGACTAAACATATGTACTATTGGCCCGCCCATGAGGTTTGCATCTAACCACTCGCAGGATAGTAGCCCGAGCAGTATAGAAACCCAGGCAATGGTGCCTATACCCATAGCCGTGCTGGAAGAGGAACAGCACGATCCAAACGAGAGCACTCCACTTGAACCGGAGTCCCCCATGACGACTGCTCCCCGAGGAAGTGACGCTGTATGACAATGACGACTATACTATAAGTGTGAGGGAGGCGCGCTAGCCTCGGAATTATTCACTATTCAGATTAGCATAACCGTCTGGACACTCATGCATCGCTACCGCCTCTCGTAATTGACAGCACACTGCTTCATTACTACCCCAACACGACATGTCGGCCATCGCGCCATCGACAACGAGCCATGCTATCTTAATGCATGGAGCTGATGCACCACCTTGACTATAGACACTTGTTCATTTTATTTTTAGTTTATCCCTCGCTTGTTTTATGACGCTAGGGCGGGTTGTCGCCGATGTAACCAGTTCGTATGGCCCGCTCTCACGCCTTCCCTTTCTCGTCTTCCTCCCCCTTTCTCCTTCTATCTCTGTCCAGTACAGCCTGCATATCCACACTTACCTTGTAAATATAAATAAGGACTGCGCTTCGTGTCGCCCATATCCCCCCCCTCTCTGCGTGAATTGCGCTTCACAGCTGTGCGGGACCTGGGCTTTTGATCCATGCACTCGCTTTCTTTTTCCATATCCTTCCCATCGAACTGCATGGTCCCGTGTTGGGATCCTCATTACAATAAGTATGGTAGCCTGAGAGTGGTCATTAATCAACAATTCCTCGCTTTTTTATTCTGATATTTATCGGTTCGTTCTAACATCCAGGACTTGCATGTTAACACGAGTCTCGAGGGTAAGAATACATGCGTGCACAATATTCAATCACATTCTGGGCATCTCAACCCTTCTCTCTTTTCTCGCTTTACATTATGTCACTCACTTTACTAGTAGTTGGACTTTTGAGTACTCCTTTAATCTACATTTGCTGCATTGTTATAGGTAATTAGCCTCACGAGCCAGGCATGTGGAGACGAAGACCTCATCCCATACTTCAGTTAGCTAAACAAAGGCACCAAGCAGAGTCAATTTGAGCTATATTCGTATTGCAACGCAAACCAGCTGTGTTCTAGTGTCTCACAATATAGCGTTCATCTGTCCGACTCATCTGTCCCGTGGCCCTCCATGATAGCCGCAGTCAGCGGTGCTTGGCATTCCCCAGAACCCCCACTCTCACGACGTTTTGTCAAACATGAGTATTTATTACTTTTATAACATGGTATATCGGCAATTATACAAGTGAGTCTGTAATATATGAATAAAACGATGCGTGCTAGCGATATCTGTAAGGATATAAAGCCCAACTGAGGCAAAGTAAGTACAGGGAATATGCTGGCATCTTAAATACTGTAAAACAAAGGAAATTTTATGTAAAGCATAACAAAGAGGAAATGAACCAAATACTGGTTACTAACGGCTGGTGTAGCCAAGTGTAGTCACGGTGGAAGTGCAGGACGTATAGATAGAAAGCGGCTGCCGGCCCGGTACGTTCAATACACTGCGGTGGCTGCGCATCCTCATTCTCCCCCTCACAACGTAATATTAGATCTTTTCAACTTTGGATTGCATCACGACGGTTTCTGGGTGTATTATCATGCGATCACACAACATTCCTTGATGATACCACATTGAGCCACGCAGTAATGGGCGCTTATACTTGGCCCACGTTGTCGTTGTATGTTCAGAGTACTCTGCGCTGCGGCCGTGGCTTTGGCATATCCATAGAGCAGTCCTGAGCACTGCTTCTGCTACAGTATGTAAACCCCACGCCCCTCGTGCACTCGGATCTATCTCTTGTTCCTTGCCTGTCCTCTGCCCTCCTCTCTTCTTGTACGATCGTGATGAAAAACAAGCCGATGGCTCAAGGATCCCACCAATATCACCACATCCCACTAGTCGGACACAAAAGTAAGTATCCATCCCAATGGCTCCTCATTGCGTCTCACATCTCGCTGACTATGCCGCAGGTGACATGCTGACAATCGATCATTACCTAGGTGGTATATTCTTGTAAGCCTGGATAAAACCATCTACCCGCTCGTTGCCGGTACCCAGTCGACCCTATATCGTAGATGGGAGTATATCTCGACGATCTGGTTCGAGTGGAGTTTCATCACAGGGAAGCGGCCATACCGGTGGTCAATCTGGGTGGGTAAACCAACCTTCAACCCTGCCCTTCTGAATACGAGAATATATATATACTTCAAACGCAATATGTATCACACGCAGGTCTATTCAGCTATTCGGCTAGCCACCCTACTGAACGTGTTACTCGACATGGTCGAGTCTCAGGTGATACACTCGATAGACGGGCAGGTATTTCCTCGTCTCTATGTGGTCTATCAGCTTTATAGTTGCTGAACCTCGACTTGTGAACACGAAAGGTCTGGTTCTATCTTGAATTGGTGAGCATGGCTGGGCCATCGCAAATCATATCATAGTATGGAATGACCGTAATCCGTTTTCAGGCTACGGTTTATATATCGTTTATACTTGGAGAGCTCCTTATGATCCTAAAAATGTGAGCGCTTTTGGCGCCAGAGGCCTGGTGCATATGATAGACTAACCTTTTGGGATCAGAGCCGCAGTATGGCGTGGGGATAAATGGGTCCTTGCGGCATCAGTATGTGCATGGCTGACAAACATAGCCTTCGTAATCCGCTGTAAGAGTAACCATGTTACAGTACCCACTGAGCTAGCTTCCTTAGAAAGATTCCTGCGTCCTACAGATATCGTTACAGTAAGCATGATTACTTTTACCCACCTTCCGTCTCTCAACTTCGATAGTCTGCCACAGGCCAGCAGAATAGCAACCAGGCTACCCGAGATACCACTCTGGCAATTCTCTCCACGGAAACATTCCTGCTTCTCATCATGCTCGTTGGACTGTTGCGTGAGCGGGACCACTACCTAGGGCGCTTTCTCTTCAATCGGGTCATTACTCCCTCTTGCCGGTTCAGTGACCTTGCCGACAAGCTGACCTATCGCAATAGGGTTTGATCTGGTTGTTGGTAGCCATATTTTCGCAAGTCCCGTTGTTCGTAAGTGATTCGTCATAAACTATCCAACTCATTCCTACGCTCAGCACTCCTAGTTACTTTTTTCCTTCGATCTCGAAGGTGAGAGGCTTCTCCGTCTTCAAATCAATACCACTTATTAAGCATCGGTCTGGTGAAAGAACTTGGATTTCGAGTGGGTACCCACATCAGCTTGACTGTCGTCGCATTGTCTCTCTAATAATATTTACCCCTTGAAGGTACTTCATTCATTGTCATGTCAGCATTGTTTATTGTATCGGATCAGTGGACCGACTAACATCTCGATCTTTTTGAATAGTGCCCAGCATGTAAGTAGCTTGGGAAATTTTGGATGGCTCGTTCATTTCACACGTAGTATGAATCGGACAGGGCCATATGCGTGACGCGCATATACCGTGGGCTTAGCACTGTCAACGGATGCCAATGGTGAGTCTCATCGCCTGTCGGCGTAGTCACCATTTTCGTTCCTCAATTGCGCGCCATTTCAGTACCAGCGCGAGACTAGACATAAGCACCGTTGGCCCGCCCAGAGTGTCGTGCATGATGTTTGCATCTAACCACCCGCCGGATAGTGGCCCGAGCAGTACAGAAACACTGGCGACGGAGTCTATAACCATAACCGTGTTAGAGGAAGAACAACACGACGCAAATGAGAACACTCCACTTGAACCGAAGTTCCCCACAACGACTGCTCCCCGAGGACACGACACTGTATGACAACGATGACTATTCAATAAGCATAGTGGGGTAGTCATTACTTGAGACCCATCAATTCCCCACCTTTTTATCCGGATATTTATGGGTTCGTTCTAACATCCATGATTTGCATGTTAACATTGGTTTCGAGGGTGAAAGTGCATGCATGTACAAAATTCAAACTCATTCTGGGCGTCTCAACCCTTCTCTCCTTTCTTACTTTACCTTTACCTCGCTCGCCTTGCTAGTAGTCGGACTTTTTAGTCCACCTTTGATCTAAATTTGCTGCATTGTTGTATGTAATGTTTGTGACAGCTGTCCCATACAATGGGCTATCATCCTGTTGTACAATCCCCGGCTAATGTTTGGAAATGCACTAAGGTATTCTAAAG
This sequence comes from Russula virescens, assembly GCA_003316435.1. Taxonomy (NCBI): domain Eukaryota; kingdom Fungi; phylum Basidiomycota; class Agaricomycetes; order Russulales; family Russulaceae; genus Russula; species Russula virescens. Next base: position 3,236 of record QFEY01005342.1, on the reverse strand, counting down.
TACATCTATCACAGACCCGTGCGCGATTTGCTACTTAGCGGTCGGTTGCTGCGCAGCTCCCCTCTCTTTGAGTCGATCAATAAGCGATGCGTCAGCGGCATTCGCAGCAGGCACTTCGAGCTTGTTGGTGCCTTCCTTCCGTATGATCCTGGTCTCGCCCTTGAAACCGATGTAGTATATTCGAGTACTCTCCTCGCCTACGGATTCACTCTGCCCATTTGATTCGTTAGGACAAGGACGGGGCATAATGGGGTTTCATGGGTCACGTACGAAAAACAACGACAGACTGTTGATACTCGAGAAGGCGGCCATGCGGAGCGGGTATTCGGTCACGCTCGTCTCTCCCTCGAGCAACGAGATGTTCAAGGACGGTTGGACGTCCTCTGCCTCCGAAAAGTCGATGATGTTCGCGCGGTTGGCGTAGACGCGCAAGCGTCGTGGTGTCACCTCGCCCCTGCCTGTGTGCGACGTAACCGTCAGTCGACATATTGTATTCAACAAGAGAAGAGTACGTGCGAGAAGACGTACCGAGCTTCAGTAATATGGACTTTATTCGAACGTTCTGCGCGAATGGGACGTGTATAACCAGCTACACAGAAAAACGAATCAGTCCACGACGGTCTGGAGATTCATACAGCTACTGTCGAACTTGGTCGTCGACGTTGGAGTCTGCAAACTTTTCCGTGGACTCGCGTTCATCCCAAGGCTTTATCGTTTCCTTGGCATCCTCCGGAACTGTCAGATTCAAACCGTGAACGCTTCCTCGGGGCGCTGTCAATCTGTCGCTGGTTGGGGACTGCACAAGAGGGGGGCTCACTTGTTCCTATCTATTACGCTGTAAAGGTTATCTGTATTGCTGCCCACTATCTGAGATGCATTGGAGCTGGCTTCCTGTTCCATGATCGCGTTTGCAGGACCTGCTACTGGCAGGGTCTCAAGGGAAAGATAAGTGTAAGATTAAGACTTACAAACGGTAATAAAAATAAATATTTTGTAAATCGCGTGGTCGCGTCTGCAAGCGCAAGCGCAAATCCACCGACCTACGGCGATGAACAGGCTCACAAGCCCGTCAACCTCATGCTCTCGTCTGCTAGCTAGGCCAACTTCGAGCCTTCGCAGGTCTAATGCTTACCGCTCATTAATACGGGCTTACTCCTCTGACGCTCCTTCCCCGCCTGCGCCGCCTCAAACTCCCACCAAAGGCGCGCCAGCATCGACACCGACAACCGGGGGGGAGCCCTCCCAAATCGTCAACAACCTCCCTTTCCCCGACATTTCCAAGCCTAATCCTCTCCTCGACCTCGCAGATCACAGACACATCCCCCCATCAAAACTTTCCCCTTTCGCATCCCGTGTGGTCGTTCGCAACGATCCCTCTTTATTCTCCGCGGGCGTGGGCGATGCCAAAGACGGCAGCGACGAAGCGGCGAAGCAGGAGAAGGAGCAGGGAAATCAGGAAGAGGAAGACTTATTTTCGGAGCAGGAGGACGGGGAGGACGAGCATGCGCCCATTTTGCCGCTCAGCCGGCGAGAACTGGACAAGCTCCATCGCTTCCCTCTCATCACGCGTCGCGTGACGCAGCAGACGGGCAAGGGGAAGATCCACCGGCGGGGCGTTCTCGTCGTCGTCGGCAACGGCAACGGACTCGTTGGCTACGGCGAAGCGAAGCACGACGACGGCGCGCACGCAACAAAACGGGCATTTGCGATGGCGGTACGGAACATGGACTACGTCGACCGGTTCGAGAACCGGACGATATGGACGGAGATGACGAGCAAGCTCGGCGCGACACGCATCATCCTTCGTCCGCGGCCCGTCGGATTCGGCCTGCACTGCAACCCAAACATACACCAGGTCCTCAAGGCGGCCGGGATTAAGGACATCTCCGCCAAGGTCTGGGGCTCGCGCAATCCCCTCAACGTCATCAAGCTGCTATTCCGGATGCTCCACGCGGGTAATGCACCCCTCGCCATGGGTAACGGCATTGGTGGTCCTGGGCGTAAACTTGACAAGGGTTCAGGCGTCCGTGGGAAGCATGAGATCGAGCTTGAGCGAGGTAGGAAGCTCCTAAACCTTAGGACTCGATGATCGTATCGATCTTTCCATGTCATGAGGCTGCGTGCACCATCCACTATCACATCCTGTTTGTCATTCACTTTACGCCGTAGAGGACGGACGCCTGGATAGAATGCATTCCCCGTGCTTGTCATTAAAAAAAAATGATGGTACATAATACATATATGACTTGGAGGTTTGTTTTCTACGGTGAATGCGATGCTGAGGTAAAAGAGAGAAAAAGATGTTTTCAGCCAAGTCATGCGGCAGTGTTCTGTGGATAATAATAAACAGATGTATGATCGGACGTTGGATAGGGACGTGGATAAATAGAGTGTTGAATGGGTTCCACACGCAACGCTCTACGCTGCTGCGGCTGCGAAAAATTTATTCGAGAATAACCAGTCTCGGGCGGATCGTAAGGGTTGACGATGACGCCTGCGTCCACGAGTGTGTTCCTGCACTGGGCTGTGTTGTTGTACCAATTCGGCGCACATGTGTTTTCGGGGAGAGAGGGGGGGAAACATGTTGGAGGATGCGGGGGCTGAGCGCAGTTTTGGTACGGAGGGTGGGGGAGAGGGGTGGCGAGGGGGGAAGGCGAATTTGATGGGATTGAAAAAGCTGGAGGAGCGCGGCTTCCTCCGGGCATGGGCGTGTGGAGAGGGAGGGGACTGAAAAGGCGTGGTTGTCGCGGGGGAGGATTTAAGGGGCAATCCAAGTGGAAAGGGGAGCCGGGTGCCCTGCACCTGGGAGTATGGCATCGGCGGCGTCACAGTGAAGAAATCCGGCCAGGGCTTGCCGCTGATGGGAGAGAGACCGATCGTCGTGTGTTCCTGCTCCGTGGGGCTGAAGTCCATCGAGGAAACGTTGAAGAGGTCCGACTCGGTGTGCAAACGTTGGTCGTATGTCGACGCCCGTGTCCAGCTCATCGAGTCGCGCTGATGCTCCTCATCCTCCTCAAAGCTGCTGATCCCAACTTCGAACACAGACGGTGCCGTGAAGGAGGGTTTCGATACTGATACAGAACTTGAGAGGAAGAATGACGAGTAGGCAATAGGACTCTCTAGTGCCGTGTGCATCGTGGCCGAGTCAGCGGAGTGCATGACGATGCTCTCATCGTAGAAGTCGCTGGTGGTTGAAATGGAGATGGTCTGAGGCTCGGGCCGCTCGGAACCATCGA